>JALLAW010000119.1:0-18051 GCA_036939535.1 Cyclotella kingstonii | reverse complement strand
TGTGAGATTTCATCTCATGTATCTGTTCTATTTTCTCGTGTTCAAGATGGATGGATTTATTTGTGCTGACGTTGTCCATGTCACCGAAGCTGGTGTCTGAATTGGCTGCAGTTTTACAATCCTGTGTATCCTTGTGTTTTCTCTTTGATGCTTTTCGTTCACGCTTCATTTGCTTCTTGTCGTTTTGGCGGCTACGTTCCGCCTCAGAAGTCGACTTGTCAGGAGTCATACTGCTTTCCAACAGTAAAACTTTCTGTCTCCATCTGCTTTGTGTTGTTTGTCCGTACGAACAATGAAGTTACGAAGGAAATAGTAGTACTATGCATCTCTCTCTAGAGAGGTCTTTTCCAAATTGCCCCTCCTTCAAATACTATACGTAGTCGGAAGACAATCTATGAGTAACGTATGTAGCATGACTCTCATCGTCATCGCATCGCAACAATGAATCTCGGGCATCTCTTCCTCCTTTTCCTATTCCATCAATGTTTTGCCTTGCCCACAAGAACGATATTGCCTCATTCATCTCTCATTGCAACCTCAAAGATAAAGTTTTCAGAGAATTCCCGTTTCACTGATGCAATTGATACGGAAATCGAACTCTCGAGAGACTCCAGTGTGCCACAGTTCTTACATAGAAGATCGATACTATGTCTATCCTCTCACGTGCTAGCATTCCTCACTCTCACTCCCAATGACACTGTCTTCGCTGCGACTCCACTAACCACAGAACGTGCCAATGACTTTACAGCTCGGGCAGAAAGGGCATTCCGTCCAAGACCACCTAGATTGCTTCGACCTCGAATGAACCTCGATTTCGCAGTTCTTCTCATGCGATCTTCTTATAATGCAGTTGATGCTATCGATATCGTTCCAATGGATCAATTTCAAAGAGATTTCTTCTTACTCCGACAAGCAGAATATGAGAACTATTCGGACGCAATAGGATCGGGAGCCATGGTGCAAGGAGATTTGGCAGATCCCAATTACTTTGATTTTATTTCCTTTGCGCAGTATTCCACTATCGGTCGAGAGATGGCTGACCCACCAATATTTTTTGAGGAGCAGCAGCCTGTGGAGATTGCAGAGGATGGAACACAGCGATTTGTGAAAGTTGTTGTGAAGAGGGATGCTAGTCTTCCCAATAGTTCTCTCCCCAAGAGGCACTCAGAAATTGTTGGTAATGATATATTGGACACATTGAATGCAAAGTTTAAAGATTCCGCATTGGCAATAAGGATCATTGAATCTGGGAGTAGGCCTGGTGCTACTACTTTGATTTCTTCCATTCAACAACTCGTCAACTTATTTGTTGTTTCTGGTTTTGCATGGAGTGCCAGTGCCTCTATACTACAAGTTAGAGCATCAAGCAGAAATGATGCAGAGGGGACACAATTTTTGATTCGTTTCACAGTGCCTGCTACTTTGTGGTCAGGTCAGGCTCTTAAGGTATGTTGGTTGTCATAATCAGTTATATGAGTTATCCATGACAAGTCTTCATTCCCAACATGATTATTTTATTGTCAAAGGCAAAAAATGCAATCTTGGTGAATGGTTTTGCTCTCAAGACAGTAAAAGCTTTATTATCACGGGCTGGATATCATGTGGTCAATTCTTCCGTCAAGTATGTCAACAATGAAGAATTAAGTATATTTACAATAGCATGACCTAATTAACAAAAATTAAGGATGCATTTACTAAAAATTTGTTGATGTGTGCTATCTAATGGAGAAAACTAAGTGGCAGTATACTTCCATATTCTCAACTGTTTCTTCCAATCATATGATTCTTCTGCACCTCTGCCTTCACATACTGGCACAAGGGTTAGAAAATTCCGCAAAGATCCAAAATTAGTTTCATTTAAAGTGGATCGGAGGGAGCAATACATTGTGTTAAAGTGCCATAACTGCTGTTATGCTCTCTCTCTCTACAGCGAGAAAGAGATGTTGGATTAAAAAATTGCAACCTTCCTCAAATAAAAATTACTACTACCATAGATGGTGGCGCCGAACATCATCTTCGTGAGGATAAAGAGATCCCATAGCCACAGCCGACAGCGCAATAAGAATAAGTCCTACGACTACAATACTGAAAAGTACATGAATGACAAAAACCGACAAAGTTAACTCTGACAAATACGTCGACGATTCAGAATTGTTTGATAGTGATAATAATTCAGATGGTTCTATATTCCAAGTGAAATCTGATCAGGTGAGAAAGGAGAGTTATGACTGCCGAAAGCCGCGATGGTGGACTCAATTATCGGGACGAAGAGGAACACGTTCGCAACGTCAAACTATTCAGCGTATGACTAATCAATGCTACTGCATCTCAAAAGAGACGCTGTCTGAATTTAGCCGTTTAAGTAATAGTAGTAGTATAAAGCAGCGAATTGTGGGAATCTTAGATAAAAATCTTGATAATTCAAACAACACAACGGTGGAGGACTTTTGCAGTGATGACGATTTGTGGAAAAAAGCTTGGTGGACACGAACTCTTTCGATCTATGATCCTTCCGTTGCTTCTACGATTTTCACTCCTGAGAACGAAAGCGACTTTTGTAATGGAAGCCAAAAGTATGCCGATAAAATTTCAAAGATGAAAACCAATGAAAACCCTTTACCATCTCAAGCGTTTGAAGAGATATGGCTGGAAATTGGATTTGGCAATGGAGACAATCTTCTCGCGAATTCACTAAGACTCCATAAAATTTTACACATTGGTTCTGAAATTCATCAACCTGGAATCGGTACTGTTTTAAAAAAGATGGAAGTTGGCATAGAGAGCTGTTTGGAAACTATTGCAGATGAAGCTCCAACAAAAAGGAAAACTTGCTCTGCCGTTCTGGCTCCCTCTGAAGAGATTGAAGGGGAGAATTCGAATTCATTATTAGAAAATTCCAAACCAAATCTTCCTTACCAAAACATTCGTATACTACCAGGAGATGGAATAAAGCTTTTATCACATTTGCCATGTAACTTCTTAGATACAATTCTCATAACTTTTCCAGATCCCTGGCCCAAAGATTCTCAGGCAAGATGGAGAGTAGTACAAAAGCAGACTATAGAGGAAATGAGGCGCGTATTAAAACTTAAGGGACGGGTATACATTGCAACTGACGTTGAATGCTTTCATGTTTGGGCTCATCAATTATTCCAAAATGAATCAGTCAAAGATCTCTCTGTTCATGATGATAACGTGGAAAAATCTGCCACCATTACACATCATATATTATCAGAGCAGGATCCTTCTTGCCATTGGAAAGAAATTTATCCCTGTCCCTCCAGAGATAAGTGGCTTCCAGTTATTTCTTATTATGAGCAGAAAGGGATTAATGAAGGGCGCCAGACACTTGTACAATGTTGGCAGGCTTGTTAAATGTCATTTTTGGGTACTCCCATTACTTTATATTAAATTTGGAACACTAAATGAATCTTAAAGCATTATTCTATGTAATAGGGCAATACAATTTAGAGACTTCGAAGAGAGTGTATCATATCAATAAGTTAGAGCTTCCGCCTATGAAATATGTAGCAATTAGGATCATTATGTTGAGGGCAATCAAAGGCCTGTGGCAAGTGTCACATTCAAAGTAATAGTAGCCGCCATCTCTGTTTTAGTTGCACATTTACAAAAATTCATTTTTCTCATGAAAAGACAGTTCTTTCATCAGCTGATAAAAGTGATGACATTACCTGTGAAACTGATTATTCCTGAACATAGTCTGAAGATAAAAGAAGTACTGACAATAATACAGTAAGAGAAAATGTAGCATTAAGGATGTCCCAGTGTTATGAATGTTTCTGATAAGTAATTCAGTAATGAACGTAAAACTATACACTGCTGTACATGATTATGTAAAATTCTCTTGAGAAACAAGATGGTTGAAAACAAAAACATGATTGATTGAATTCATTTTCATTTTAATCACTGCACTACTTGGTTATTTATCCTGGATAAAATATTTATGAACTAAGAAGAGTTTATTTACTATGAGTTTATGGTAAGTAATGCACAAATATTTATCAGTAAAGGTGGAAATGGACAAGAAACCCAGTATCTTTAAAACTAGCACAACATATATGGTAATTATGATATCCACACAAAGGAGAACAGAAGATTCACCCATACAACGTCAACAAAAGAGAGTCTTGCCAGCTATGAAGGAATATTACACTGTATCACAAGCAGTGATCATAGATATACTGCTGGGTGGATTATTCAAATAGAAATCAGATGGAACACTTATCTTCTTGTACAATCCCTACTGCAACGCTGCAAAAGGGAGAGAGAGGACTTTCAGGGTATCATCTAATTTGTGTGATCATAGAAAGATCTGAAGAGATGATTGTATGACAGTTGATGGAAGACACTGACCTAGATCAGGGGTGTGCCTGCGAGCCCAAAACATACATCCATTAAATGGATACAGCCTAAGTTGAGCAAGACCACATACGTGCAAAAACACTAGGACAAAGCAGAGATCGCACCCTCATTGAAACAGCCCCATTTGTACCATACCCCTGAAACAGCTACCTTCCTTCTCCATAGTTTTGCGCTACAAAAGTGACACTTAAGTATACACAAGGGATAACCAATCCCTGCCTCCTCTGATAGTGAAGCATTAGTTGGTTTTTCCTATGAGCAGGGAATTTTTGACTGGAAGAAAATCATAACGCTTAGAGGGTGTTGGTGCATTCTTATTGGAAGTCTCAGAGTATCCACAGAAAGAATTGGGCAACCTTTTCCGGAAAAGAACTTTGATGGTCATAAACTCTAAAAAATTAATGTATCACCCGATAAAATTCTAGAAGAAACAATGAAAGAGATGGGAGAAGACACTCTAGGACTATCCCCAACAGAAATTTCAGAGCTTCAAGACATACTCGACTTTGATGAAAGAGGGATCTCCTATGGAGAAACCAAATTAGGTGACATTGAAACATTTAACATCAATTCAAGCCTATCTGTAACATCAAAGGATTCTGGACTCTACGGAAGCAATACAACGATGGGAAAATCGAAGTACAGCATGAAAAGTGAAGAAGAAATCAACTTGGGATCTGAACTTTAATAAGACGGTGAATGAACTATCTTACTAACCAGCTTAAACATTCTAGAGAACGACGAAAATGTCAAAGAGAATTCACCATCTGATCAGAGGTCATTTTCATCTGTCAATTTATAACACAAGGAAAGTGTGAAATGGGTAATCAAATTTCCAATCGAAATAGTAAATAAATTTCTCATCGACTATAATAGAAGAGTTTTAACTGGTGGTATGACGAACGTAGGAGAGAATGAAGTCAAATATGTGAATAGCTCAACAAAAGAGTTATGGCAAAGTTGCAAGGATGGAGCACAAAAAAATGATGGCCTCAATGTAACAACTAGTGGTAGATTTTAGAACCAAAGAAGAAAAGATGATTGATTCATTCCCAACTCCATATGGAACAGTCCAAAAGAAACAGCAGGAGATGATTTAGATGATGTATTTTTTTTCTAGGAAAATCATAACTTGAGATTATTAAACTGAAAAGGATGATAACCAGTAAGATCTAGTCTGAAAGAAACAGTTTCAGGCATATGGTGCATAATGAGTAACCAAAAGAAAACACTCATAAAGAAACTTAATTCACAAATTTCAAAATCTATCCTGGGGGACAGACTCAGGTACTTGCAAGATAAACAAGCTTTAAAAATTATTACACGCTAATATACTCCATCCCGATCGTTAGACTATGCAACCCAACTGATCATCAAAGAAACAAGAGAAATAGAAGCTTAAACTTTCACAAGGCTGCTGCAGGATGGACAAAAGTGCAAGTGAGAAAATTACAGAAGAGTATCAAAGTTGGAGATGCGGTTTATATAGCTTTGAATGAAGTTGATTAAACCAAAATGGATGGTAAAAATACATTTGGGTGGTTGTTAAAATTATGAAAAATGGCATTATATGCCTAACATATAAAAGTTGTGTGCAAAATCAATTTAGGCTTGTCATAGTGTTTCTAAAATAAGTGGTAGCAGTAACAATCATCAATATGGTATCAGAAGAATCATATCAAACATGGCAGGGATTGATGTATGTAACTGAGTTAGAGGCTGTTGGGGCCATGTCATCACTGGCAGTCTGGGACATGGTGTTGTGAAGGGCAATTAAAAAAGAAAATGTGACAATAAACGCTGTAAAGATTTTGCAAAAGGATTCACCAACAGTTCAAAGTGTCATTGAGGGAATGACTACTGTTTGACTCATGAGCGATGTCTTTCTTTGATTACTTTGTAATCTTGTGTGAAGTTTGGCTTAAATGATAATCATAAAAATGAATTGTTGTGTCTCAGTTACAAGAGGTTGAGATCATGGTCTAGTTAAATGCAATTACAGGGGACCATGCAACACTAACTGATGCAAGTGTGTGATGAAAGTCTCATGCCATTAAAAATGTCATAGAAACAATTGTTCTTGTTGCAATCATGATTAGCTCTTTATTATACTCTAAATTGATGTCTAATTCTGTACAACATTAATTTTGCATATTTTAATAATGGCTTACATATGAGTAATACTGTTTGTAACTGGGTAGTTGATCAGATAAAGCAGATCAGTTTACCATTTATAACTGGTTGGTTGATTGTTTGTAACAGGTGGTTGCCATTACTGTTTGCAACCAGATAGTTAATTCTTTATAACTGGGTAAATTACTGTTTACAACTGGGTTAATTACTGTTTACAACTGGTAATATCACCAGTTATAAATGGTTCATCAATCATTCACACTTTATAAATAGTTACGCTTCAGCAATCCCTATTTGTAACTAGTTAGCATTTTACATATGATTGATGTAAGGTTATTACCCGTCTATAAGTCACACAAAGAATTCATGGTTGTCCGCAACCGGCCATTTTTCTTTCTGACCTTTGTAATTGATCATTCCCTGGATACAACTAGGTTCCTCACAAACAGTCAATTACATAAACTAAATTTATTGTTTTTCAATATCTTGATGATTGGTAACAGTCTTCAACAATTACACCAATGATTACCAAAAATATGATAACGTGTATGGGATGCTGATGTGGAAGTTAAAAAAATTGTCAACGTCACCAAATGTATTTGCTTTGTGAGAAGAGAGAACATTAAGAACTGAGCCAGTAATCCAACTATGTCACTACACACAATTATTAAGAAAAAACACAAAAACAAGTAGTGGAAAAAAATAGGCCTTCAGTATTCATCCTCATCAATATCTGATAACTTTTGCTCTGAGAGATACCATGGCTGTACAGTAGGTTTGGGTCTTCTATTTGAAATTTTTGTTGTATTTTCACTAGCAACACTACCATCGAAAATGCAGCTATCCTTATGATAAATCTGAAGAGAACCATCATTCAGGTGCTTAGGCTTTTTAGAATCTAAATAGTTGCTGCATTGAATGTCAAAAGGGATGTGTCCAGAGGAATCTTTCCCATTGTTTTCACCTGCAGAAATGAATTGTGAATTGTTTATATTGCTACTCTCTCCAACAGGGAATTTCTCTTTCTCAGCCAATTTCACTTTTGACTTTCGCTTTATGCTCATCAATAATGTTATTGAGACAAGGACAACTATCCCTGCAACTATCATGATGAGCATGTGAGTATTCACCTTCGATGTCTCTGTGCTCATTTCACTCAAACTTGAACTCACAAGCATTTTTTCTTCAGGTGTTCCTCGAGTCCCAACATAATTAACTCCTCTTATTAATCCTGTATCGAAAGCTTCTGACCTCATTCCATGTTCAATGATTTTGTAAAATATTGGCTGAGCTTGAGTTTTATTTGACGAATCAGCACAATATACAGCAGTCAAAAAGCCTGTGATGGGGTGACATGAAGTTCTATTGCTAACTTTTCCATTTCTTTCTTCACATAAGGCTTATTCACATTTATGAGGACAAACCCATGAGTAATTAATGACAGCAGATTGGTGTATCGATTATATAAATCATCTTACCATTTGTAAGAAATTTGTCTTTTGGCAGTGACAAAATCTCATGAATCAAGAGTTCCTCATTAGAATTCAAGGACCGTCGTAACAGCCGTGGAGTTACCATACACTGAGATGACATAAATTCCAATCCAACATACTCTAACAAAGCTTTCTCCAAAATAGGAATCTCTGTATAGACGTCTGCTTCAACATCTAAAATTAAATCATAATCAAACTGTATCACCTGCTCCACTGTAGAGCAATTTGTTCTTTCACTGCCGGCAATGTCACACAGGTAGGAGAAGTGTTCATCATTCATTTCTTCATCAATGACTACATGTATTGGCTTACTCTCTGAAACAGTAGGACTCTTTGATATTGATACAGCAGCAGTAAGACTACCTAGTTCTGTTGTGGTAGTATAAGTTGTTTTGCTCGTCGACGTTGATGGGGAAGAAGTCATGGGACTCATTGAGGGTGACATTGAACGAATTAACAGTGGTTTGGTAGGACTTTTTGATGGTATTGAGTCTGAAGAAGGAGTTGGACTCTTTGAACTTGACGGTGAAGAATTCATAGGGATCAATACTGGTAAAGAAGTCAAGGGGCTCAGTGATGGTGCAGAAGTCAAGGGGCTCATTGATGGTGTATGAGTCAAGGGGTTCATTGATGGTGTATGAGTCAAGGGGCTCAATGATGGTATAGAAGTCAACGGGCTCAATGATGGTATTGGAGTCAAGGGGTTCATTGATGGTGGTATCGTAGAGCTCTTTAATGTTGACTCGGTTGGACTTGTTGGTAGTATAGATTCAGGAGCATTTTGACTTTTCGATGGTGAAGTCGAGGAAGCTGAGTTGCTCGTCACGAGTGATACAGTAGGATTCACTGACGGTGACTCCGAAAATCTCATTGAAGGTGATGTAATAGAATTCTTCGACGGTAATATAGATGGTGATCCGCTTTCAACGTCCTCGTCTTTGTTCAATTCTTCATTTATCAACTGTTCACTTGATAAATCAGTCGAAGTATTTTCAACTTGGTTTCTTGAATTACCCACATTAACAACTCTTGCAATATTACCTGAAACAAACGTGTTCGACTTCATTCCTCGTTCTATAATGTCATTAATTGCCTGCTGAACTTGATTTTCAATTGATAAATGACCAGTGTAGAATGCAGTCATTTGACCAAAGATTGGATTACACGAAGTTTTCTTCTCTGGTGATTTCGTATTTTCAGAACACATAGCTTTTTAAACAAAGTAATCATGCCAAAATGAAAAGAAAACTCGTTAAAAAGAGACTTTTAATCAACAAAAAAATCACATCAAGAATTCTGTTACCGTTCTCAAGTCGCTCATCTTTTGGTGCTGAAGATATTGAGTTAAATGAATGTACATCATCAGCACCTACTGACCATTCTAATTGGCTAACTATACATCCGGCTGACTTCAACTCTGATCCTACATAATTAACCAACATTGTCTCAAACTGAGCAAGCTCTTCGTGTAAATTTGAGCCAGATTCTAAAACCAAATCATAGTTAAAATGTATCACTTGTTCAAATGTGAAAAGATTCTTTACATCGTTTTCTGACACAACTTCCTTGGAGACGCAGTAATAAGTTGTGTCTTGTTGAATATCCCACTCGTCGTCCAGGAGTAAAGTGTAACTCAAATCCAGCAATGAAAAGTCATCTCCGTTGGTCGATTCAGCTTTAAGGTTGCGTTCCATCGATGATACTGGGTGAGACATTTGTCAAATAAAGTAGAAGTGCCGATCGACGGTAGAAGAAACACCTGTATTGGTGTTCATTAATAATCAAAAGTGACAATGGCAAATAATGTCACAAGCCAGGTAGATACAGTACCAACCAGAGCGAGAGAGATGACTGGAAAAAGTAGTCCTAAATTTTATACATGGATAATTTTCATTATATTAGTTTGGTCCGCGTTCCCGTGTGAAGTAAGCTGTCTCGTAAGAATATCACTCTATTTCTCTCTCTCTCTAGAGAGAGAAACAAAAAAAGAGATGGTGCACCATAACATTGGCATCAACACAGAGGAGACATAATTCCACTCCTACTATCCACGAGTAACCTGTATCGAATCTCACAAAATACGCAGCCAATCTCAATTAAATCACAAGTCAATATTTCCCTGTTTCCAAAAATCGTAGTTCAAAAAGAGCTTGTTCTCTTGCTGATGACGTCATGGGTGTTTTTCAAAATAGTAATCATCATCATCAGTGGCGTACATACAATTCGCCCAGTCTCTCGTCTCCACAAATCAGTCACCACAACCCAACCATGCTAATGTTTTGGTATATCGCCACGTCATTTGCAACTCTATTGCTAACCATGCCGTTGTATCAACCACACTCGCTAGCAGCTGCCACGTTGCTGCTGCTCTCCATCTCATCAAATACACCTCCAGTGTCTGCTCGTAGAAACCGCCAGGAAGAGAAGCCAAGATCTTATTACGACGTGCTACAAATACCACACGATGCGTCTCTTCAAGACATCAAAAAGTCGTATCGAAAATTGGCTGTACAACATCATCCAGATAGAAACCCTGGGGATGAAAAAATGGCGACAATCCGATTTCGAGAGGTGTCGGAAGCCTATGAAACATTATCTGATGAGAAGTCGAGGAGACAATATGACAACCTGTTACAATACGGCGGTGTTGATTATGATGGTTCCAGTTCAGAAGATATGGACTTTCGTAACAGTCGGTTTCCAGCAGGAGATGTGTACAGGCGATCGTATGATTTCAAACATCGTGATCCTTTCGCTCAGTTTAATGATTTGTTCAGAAACGATCCTTTCTTTGCTGAGGCCTTCAAATCGATGGATGATCTATTTGATAAAACATTTTCTTCGTTTGGAAGCGAAACAGATACGATGAGATGGTCAGAGGATAAAGAGTCTAGAAGTGTAAAAACTAAAGCAGGGTTTTGGAGTAAGCTCAAAAATTGGTTGCCTAGTATCAGTTATAACTCAAAATTTTCTTCCACGCATGGTGATGGAAAATCATCAAGAACAACTCATAGCAGTTACAGCAACTCAGGTAGTGGAAGAGGATTCAGCACATACACATCAAGAAGAACACAAACTACCATTCAAAATGGAAAACGGGTTACAACTCAGTATATCGAAAAGGATGGAAATAGAATTGAAGAAAAATATATAGACAATACTTTAGTAGAAAGAAAAATCAACGGGGAGAGGCAAGATGTTGGCAGAATCGGGCAAGGAGAGTTTTAATCTAGATTATATCCACTGCTATGTAAATTGTAACCCATTTTGCTGCATCATTTGTTCTGTGTACTTCCAAATGGCAATAGCACCAGTGACATGAACATTTAAACTTCGAATAATCCCCAGTTGGGGAATCTCAATACAATTGTCAACAACAGACAGAAATTCTACTGGAATGCCTTCTTTCTCTTTGCCCAATAACAATACAGTCTTTTCTGGAAATCGAATGTTGGTAATACATTCACTTGATGATGTTTGCTCCACACCGACTATGAAGTAACCTTGAGATTTCTTTTTGTATAACCAATTCAACAAGTCATCTTCTTTACACTCTTCCATTTCAATCCAGTCATTAGCACTAGCAGATATTGTTTTGAAATCGTCTTGCTTCTTCACTAGTAAATTTGGAATAACGAGGCTTTGAACAGAAAAGATTTCTGCCGTCCTTGCCAAACCCGCAAGGTTAGGAACTTTATCTATAAGACTGGCGCAAATAATAAGTTTTTGCTTCTTTTTTCCCGCAGCGTTTAAGAATTTTTGCTCCTGATAGGATTTAATACTTAACTCCAATGCATCGATTGGCAAAATCTTGCGTTGAAAGTTCACCAGCTGAGTCTCATCATAAAACCCAATATTCTCCTTGTCTCGCGATAAATGTTTGACATCATCTCCAATAATTAAAAGATCTTTTATTTCATTCCACTGTGATTCATCCCCTTCATGAAGCTCTTTATATATGTTGACAAGGCAATCTTTTATTGCCTCCACCACATGAGGGGGATTGGCTTCGTCTCCGTCGTCTACAGGAATTGAAAGAAGACCGTCAAACGAACACACATTATCCACATCATATTGCTCAAAGAAGTGTTGTTGCTTGGCACGGAGTCTACACATCTCACTATTGCTTGACAAAAAGGAATATATTGATACCAAAACCACATCATCATGTGACCTTGTATCTAAATTCTGCTGCAAATTACTCGACTTAATCTCAACGACCAGTGGTATCAGCCTATGCACCAGCAACTGAGCGATTGCACGAGAAAAACTTTGCGTGCTAGACAACCAGGGAATGACTCCAAGTAAAACTTCTCTGATTCCATCTTTCGTTGAACATTGAAAAAAGGTAGAGCTATACCTACCTCCGATTACATTACCCCCAATCACCATTAGTGAGGACACATATTGAAGCGAGAGATCCGAACGCTTTACCTCACGAATATAATGTGGGCAAAAAACAGAAGGTTGATTTCTGGTACACTGAATGGAGAAACTGGTGAGTGTATCAAGGACAGGCATAACGTTAACCAATAGAGGCTAAAGATAAATGGATTTAGGCTTGGATTAGAAACTAACTTACATCTCCATAAAGTAACGGATTGCCCCAAGCGTATTTTCTGACATAGCTTGGAATAGTTTCACTGCAACTTTTTCTGATACGTCATAAGTGACGAATCTACTTAACAGACAAAGTGCTTGCCATGCTCGTATCATGCGCCCATCTGTTAAAAAATATTAATAATTTCAGCTCTCATTAAATGGCCATTGACTAAGGAGAATTAATTGACAACTCACATTCTTCACTTCCTGAAATGAAGGACTTTCCAGGAGCAGGTCCGGTACAACAAATGTCGAGCAGTTGATCTATTACAATGTGCACTAGCTCATGTAAAACTGTTTTTGATAACATCTCGGGGGAAGGGAGGCGAGAAAAAAAGTACAGCACAAAGCTACGAGTGACACTTGAGCTGTCGACGGTATTTACCGAAAACCCAACATATTCCTGTTTCGAAGTTATCTGATGTGCGGCACTCTCATCAACCTTTCCTTCTTTGTATAAAAGTAGATCTACAATGTGCCTAATGTATGGAATGGCTGAGATTCCAGCATCTTTTGAACCTTCCAGACCTAGCCATGCAGAAGATATTTGACTCACAGCTGTCTTACAAATGAAAGGCTTTGAGGTACCTGCCATATGTAATAACTTTTCGAAAGCATGCAGAATAGGCATCTTATCTAGTTTTCCACTCATACATGACTCTTTGTATTCTTGGAGAAGGAGCTCTGGGCTGAAAATTAGCTTGCACGTTTGATGCAACATGTCTGTCCATGTAGAGCTCGACGTTTTCTCCTTTAGCACAGCAAAAAGTGCATCAATTGTAGATTGAATTGACGATATGTATGAATTTTCAAGCTGATGATCGAGGGATTGTTTTGCGTTCAATCGAGCCAAGATTTTTCCTGCACTCAACGCGCATCTGAACAGCGGTTGCAATGCTGTCCCTGGAGTAGCATCAACAGATATTGTTACCACTGCAAGTATTTCCTGGGACAAATCTTGGATAAGTATCAAGTTGGGATCAGTTGCAAGACAATTGGAAAGTTCATTTCTATCCATGATCATCGGAGTTATCAACGACAGACAACCCCTGACAAAAGGTAGAAGACGAATTTATTTGACCAAAGGGATGAACAAACAATGAATCAAACACAACTGAACATAATAGAAAACATGTTATCTAAAAATCATACCATTTTGCATAGTGAAATATAGATCTAAGCGCTTGTTTGTTCCCTTTCTTCGTGCTCATTTTAGAAGAAACCGAAAATTCGAAGCGAAGAAGAGTTCGACAAAGCATGATTATGTCGCATAAAATTATATCCTCATCGAAAACCGCACCGCAAGATAAGGCCGCAAATAAAAGTATGAAGCGATTAGCAATATCTGCAGGATCATCATTTATAGAAGTGTTCGTATGAAAACAGTTTGTTTGCTCAATGTAGATAACTTGTTGTCTAAGTATAGAATTGACAGAAGCTGAAAGTGACACACTTGATGGAAACGATGATTGTAAGACTCTAATTTGCTCAATGAGAATTACAATATAGACAGAAACATTGTTTGAAGTTGATGAAATGTTCGCACCAGATGTTTCACTTCGATCATGCCTGATGGTGCTACATAAGTTTAAAGATATGTCCGTAAGTTGTGACATAATGAAGAGTAAGGCATTATTCAGTATTGATTCAATATTAGGAAGAGGAGGCAGTAGGCGTTGAGATTTTCCCTTTTCCCACCCAGAAAAGACTCCTTCTCGACATCCGTATTCAAGCAGAATCATAGAGCGAGTAGCCTGGACGACAGAATCGGATACAGAGATCATAGGATCATTTTGCAACCCTTGGCACACAGCAGGCCAGAACATTTCTCTAGCACAGCCTGACAGTGAACAAAGTGTGCATAATGCCATTCCCACATCGCGCTCAACTTTATTTGCTCCTGATGTGTAGTCCATTTCGCCAAATGGCATGAGCTGACCTGAAACGAATGCTGTCGCAAGTGTTGCTGCTGCAGGTGCTGCCCATTGGCCATCTCCAAGTCGAAGTAGCCAAGTTGCCAATGCGAGACGTGAAGATTGCTCCAAGGAAGTATTTTTTTCAGCGCTATCAAACGCTGACTCTAATACGTAGTGCCCTGGAGGATAAAGTGAGAGTATCTGGAGAACAAGCATAGCATCCGGGGTAGACCAAGGCTTAGAATGCTTCAATGCTAGAGCCAAGTCATGTTTCAACTGATTTTGCAACGATCTAGGAGCCCCACCAGATGAGAACTCTGCAACAATTGAGTGAATGGTTCCTTGAATAATCACTGGCTCGAGAACTACTACACCGGTTGGTATCGACTTAAGAGCTATGGCCACTGACTTATAGAACGTGATTAAGGAGCGAGGATTGCTGGCTGCAAAAAGTCTGGGTCCAAATACTTCGCTGACAAATTTAGACAAATGATCTTCTCCATTTTGATTAAGTGACAAAGCAATGACATAATTTGAGAGAAAACTAAATAATAAATGAGTGACACTTTTACTTTCAATCTGACCACTTTCTTCTACATTAAGATTCGTTCCAATCTTTGATCCCAAGATTGAGTCGTATGATTGCATGATAACATCAAGGACGAATGAAGTAGATACGCAAGTAAGCGCCACTGATAGGATTCTTTCCGCTGAATTATTGGGATTTATCAGTATCGTATTTTCAACTCCCTTTTTACAATTAAGTTGGCTTTCATCCTTAATCTTTTCGGAATCTGATTTCAGTGTCTGGACACTTACATCCACTCCAGCTTCACCATTGAGAAATCGGTACAGCCCCAGTTTACGGATTGGTAGAGCTTGAGAGAGAAGTAGGCGACTCAAAATCGAGGCTATGTCTTCCCAGACGAGAGGAGGTAAACTAGAGAGTTGTTCATATGTCGTCTCATTCCTGTCATTTAGATCTTCAGATGACATGCAAACAAGACCCGACGTAAGCTCCTTCATGGTTTGCCAAATTTGATCAACTAAGTGCAGTTCAACCTCCATTTCTAGCATTTCGAAAACAAGAGTATACTTCATCCATGTCTCTATAGATTGAAGCCAAACATTTTTCTCTGGGCTGGTCGGACTTATTCTTCTGTAAGAATTGTTCGATATGCAATTTCGTTCATGCTCTACCAATAGCTTCAAAGAATGAATTGATCGTCGGCGAAGAAGTTGATCCATCACAGTGTAATTGTAACACTCAAAATCATTATTGTCCTCATCGTCATACGAAGATGTGAGAACTAATTCAGAACTATTTTTATTTCCACGTGAGAGCAACGATAACCCACGCCCACTAGTATCACCGTATCCAACTAAGCGGGAGACGCCGACAGCCTTGTCGAAGTCTCCGCATCGTCCCAGACTGCTCCGAAAGAGCTTCCACAAGCTTGCTTGAAGTGCTGGTCGGCAGCGCAGTTTATTATTTAATCCAAATTGTGTGGGTAATTCTAATTCACGGAAAGTAGGTAGTAAAGTACAAAGTATGGCAGTTGCCGTCAAAGGTGCAACATAAGTCCTGTAAATGACACGGGTGGCATGAGATACTGTTAATCGAACATTTTGAGTAAATAAAATTAACTTCAATAAAAAAAGCCGAACTGACCAATTTTTGCACCTCCGTCTTTTCCCCTCTTTTCTTAAAGTAATATCATTAAGCACTTCGGTAGAGTATGGAGAAAGTAGCAATAATAGCTCACTCCAAATTTCATTTACTCTTTCATCTGCATTATCACAGTCACTCTTTTTTCCCATATCCTTTGCTTTGACACTTTTGGAATCATTGGGTGGCGGCGGATATAGTTTAGGCAGCAACATCCCAGTGATAGGACGGATTGATTCCAATGACAAAAAGGTAGACTGATCATGGACAGTTTCGACATCACAACATTTTGAATATACAGTCTCATAGCAAACACCACGGATGATCATCAAGACCGCTTGATGTATGGAATTTTTCACTAGTTCAACTATCGTCAACCAATCGTTGCTCGTGACAGCTGTGTTCAAGCCAAGCAACTGGAGCAACATTTGGCACGTCACAATAATCTTTTTTTTTCGAGCGAAAATATTAGGAGATATGGCAGCGTTGTGAATAGATTTGAGACAAGATTTGCAAATGTTTTCGTATTCGTCATAATTACTTATAGAAACATGCGAGGATATCGGTGACAAATTGAACAAGGTCTCTCGTATTGGGTCACTGTTGATTAGTAATGAAATGAAAGATGAACTAGTTTCCATATTCCCTAACATCAAAGGAATAATAACTACATTCCAACCTTTCAATGCAATTTCGGGAAGTCCATTGTTTTGCTGTTGCAGATGTAATAGAAATTGAATAGCCAACAAGGAATTCGTATAACAAACTTTCATCCAACATTCTTTATCGTAAGAAAAGCTTTTATGAGGATTGTTGAATGTAGAGGGAGAAAGTGTAAACGATAGAATTGTTACTAACTCGTTCCATACATCTAAATCTGCTGCATCAAAAGTACTTGATGGAACGAATGTATTGGCTCCTGAAATGTTGCAATTTATAGCACCAACCAAGTTACTAACGAAGTCAGTATTTGTAATATTTTTATCAAGCAGAATCTGTGGAGTAGCATCGAGTAGAGCCAAATGAACGCAGAATGCGCGTTTGAGCAGAGTTGAATCTTCTTCGCTATCCCTCTCTTGGTCATTTCCTCTATCAAGATTGAAACTCTGCGTCGTCGGAGCCACTTCCTCATCTTCTTCATCACTTTCGAATGCACCCATCATACCGAACAAATCATCAGCATCCTCTTCTTCTTCCTCGCAAGCTCCCTCATCCTCGATGTCCGAATTTCTCAATTTCAAAGTTTCCTCTGTATCCATTACTGATGGCGTAGTGGATACAGAAGATTCTGCTACGATAAGCTTGAAATCGACATTTTCTATGTGATGGAGCAGGGCTGTGGAGCGACAGAGTAATGCATTGATACTGTTCACACATGTCTCAATAGAGCTGATCATCGTAAACGAAAAAAAGAGTATTTTTGTGAGTGTCTGGTGCACTGCCAAACCCAACCATCCACACCTGAACCATCAACAAATAAGATCACATTACGCGTTAGCGCGCGTACGAATGGTCGTTCTCTAGAAACAGAGGTAGGATCTAGTACCTCCGAGGTAGGATCTGATGGCCATTCTAGAGACAGGGGTATTTTTGGTCGGATCCGACCGAAAATGTCAGAGTCTAATCCTACCAACACAGGTCGGATCCGACTTTTCAAGGATATGGTGAGACCGACAACATCCATAAAATTATGGGAATTGTATATTAAGTTACGTATAATAACGTAATTTTACGTAATGTTTCTGTAAGTACCCCATTACTGAAGAAATCTATTTATAAATTGCTAGTGACAATTTATAAAATGTTAAAAAAAAACATTTACGCAGAGCCACACATTTTTTGAATTTTCCATAAA
>JALLAW010000118.1:0-17997 GCA_036939535.1 Cyclotella kingstonii | reverse complement strand
GTGAGTCTAATCCAGTAGAATATGGGTTCAAAACAAACCAAAATCTCTTGTTGCAATTCAAAGAGATGATGATTATCTCTTAGCACCTACCAAGTCAGAAATGTGTTTGCGATCCCCATTATTGTGTCCACTGATTCCAAGCATTTGGAGCCACCCATCAATAAATTCTCCCTAATCGCTCACAAGTAAATTTTGAGGTAAAAGTTTGAGCAGTTTTTGATTTCTGGAGGAGGTCTATAATCTCCTTCGAACTTGTTAACCTGACATTGGTGCTTGGCGACCAGAACAGAATGCCAGGTACTGTTTTCTCTGTAAAAATGTAGGCATCTTCCTGTGTACTGAACTAGAATATCTCCTAAAGCATTTCTGAATTTGAAACATTTATCAGATTCTTTTATGATTATTTCTTTTACTTCATTATTTGCACCATTGCTTTTCAGAATCTTTGCTGTTCCTTTTAGTTTGTTTGGACTGTCTCCGCTCAACTTTACAATAACGAAAATGCGCCGCTTTGTTTTTTTTACAAAGTGAGACCAATGAAATGAGTGGCCTTTCCAGATCAGATGCCCCTTATTTGGTTGGGTCGAGAGAGTAGTTGTGTTCAGGTCCTTTAGGTAACAGACATCATTTGTGGATGTGAAGAGGAGGTTGATCATATGACTTATCTTGTTGTAAGGCGTGAAAGAGTGACTGATCTCTTTGTAAGTGAATAAAATGATCTTTGTTTCAATATATTCTGCAATACACATGATAATAAAGCATTCTCTTCCCACAGTTTTTATCTTCCCCAGGTAGGTCCTAACTCGTTGGTGTTCATATTGAATAGACCATTTTTCCTCCCTAGATCGCAGTATTTCTCCATCTTAGTGACTAACTCAAGCAATATTTATTCTCTAAAACAATCTGTTATCTAGTACCAGGGTATCGTAGAATCGCTCTTAAAACGGCATCATCTCCTCCCACCTAAATTACTTTGAATGTTTGACCTTTATAATAGAAAATTGTCTGGGTGCTAATCTCTGTGCGTGGAGAAGTATTGTTGTCCTCATGTCTAGTGACTTCTTGTAATAGGCATATAATCCCTCGTATTTAAAGGGTATAACTCAATTGGTTGAAACTTGCCGCTGAATAGACTATGTCCCTTAGCTCTAATGAGGGTCTAATAATTTCATCACTTGCTTCTAATACTATAGCTAAATCGACCTGTAGAATGAGCATGATAAGGAAGTACGTCACTAACTTGCGGTCCCCTCCAATAGGTAATGTGAACAGATCAGTAGCTAATTCTACAGCCGAAGATTGTCTTCTCAGCGCTAAGTCGAAAAATCCTTGAAGGCTTTATATTTTTCCCTCGATACTTTCTGAAAAAGTGTTCTGACCGGCTCCGTGGGACACGATACTTTGTTCTTCCTCAGTTACTGTCTAGGTAATATAGCCCTTAGAATCATTCGACTTTCCCAGTTATCGCCAAAAATGTTTTCCCAGATTTGATGATTGCAGGAGTTGTGTTCATAGGATGAGCTGTCTCCCTAGGAGAGCTCGACAGTCTTATCCGACACTTCGTTGTCATCCTTTTCGTTCATGTCAGCCTCGTCACTCATCTCAGACTCTGCATCATGTAACAACTCTATTAACTGCGGTACTTTCAAGTACTTTTTGCCAGGGTCCTTAAGTTGAGGTGGGTTGTTGTTGTTCTCACTCGCGCAGTTAGTTTGTTCTTCGTTGTTGACATCACGAATATCTTAATGTAAACTGTGGATTCCGCGTGCAATTGGTGGGGGTGTGACCCTTTCCTGTTGATCGACTTTCTGTGTTTGGTTTGTCTTTTCGCTCCATTTTTCTCGTAACAAAGGTCTTTTTTTCTCCTTTTAAGTCAAAAATGTAATCCGCCTCCTGTGCACCCATCGCGATCATTCTTTTGCATAAGGTTAACAAAGTGTTTGTTGCGTTCGTTTTCTCTTTCGAGCTTTCATGGGCCTCCGCAATTGGCCAGGAGCATGTTGGGTACACTTTTGCTGTTCAAACACTATCTCCGCAGAATACATATCTACACTTAGTGAGTAAGGGATGTTTAAAAATAAATTTACACCGAAGGAGGTTAATGCATTGATTCATTCTTTCATCTTTATGTAGATGCTATCCGTCATGATGCTCGATTGTCTGTCCAGAATTTCTTGGTCAACACAGTTTTCATGTTGCTGCTGATCAACCCCTGCGGAGGAATCAGTAATCACTATCGATTTCATGATAGGTTTTTCTCTTTGACCTCAGGCTAGAAATAGCTGTGCTGACGTTAGTTGAGATTATGGTGGAGCTATCGCCCGATACTACTCTTTCTCTTCAAGAGAGAGCCTTTGTTGTGTTCTCTTCAAGGAATGACGGAGGGTTTTCAATCTGGAAAATAAATCTAATGTGCCCTATCTTAAGTACATTCTCGCTAAGGGTTTTGATTAAGGAAACCTTCTCTGGTATCATCACTGCTTACGTAGATCATGAGGTAGGGTAGCCAGTCTGGAAGTACTCCTTCTCTGCAAAGGCTTCAGAAAAAAGTCTCTGCAAGACAAAAATCTCTAGCTCTATGATTTGAATGTTCCTGACCAGAACCTGCCTCTCCTGCACCCATGACCTCTCTCTACTATACCTGGCCGTTCAGGAAAAAGTACTGGGAGATTGCAAAGGCACTTTATTTCCTTAAAAATTAGGTAGTAATATTTCTATTTTCGATCTATTGCCTATCTGAGTATAAGAACAGTGATTTCTATCTTAAGCAACAATTCAACTATTTTGTTCATCCCTCTCGCTACAGCTTTTACTAACGACTTATTCTGTCATCATGTCTCCGTCAAAGACACCAAAATGAAGGGCTATGTAATAATTGTGGAAAAAGACGTATCGCATCCATATATCGCCCTGCAATTAGGATGAATGAGCATGCACTTTCCTTTGATAATCAATATCCCTTTATTGTTACCTCTGTTGCTGGAGTGTACTATCATCTCTACTGGGTCAATACCATATATTACTGTTATTGCCCATGGGTCTTATGGGTCTTCCCTTTCTCCTGTCGCCTGCTTCTACTTCTTGTACTCCATCAGATAAGATTGGTAGAACTGAAAGATGGAATTTTGAGTGCGTGGTAAGCGAGTTACAAGTTTGTCAATATATATTCTCTTAGTGTAGGATACCTTTGAATAAACCACTTTAATAGGGGATCTATGAGTCAATCGTTTCTTGCGTCTCTTGATCAAAGGAGGTTATTTGCTGCGTTTCTGAAATGTCCTTAGACCACTTGGGCAGATTCAAGAAGTTTCTGCAGCGTGTCTTTACTCCAAGTCAAACCTATGTTGTCGAAAAGTCCACCTATAATCTCGTATGTTGGCTGGGGAAAAGTGTACTTGGTTTGCTCATCCTCCGAGATCGAGTCCATTGTGATGAGTCCGACAATAGACCTTGTAGCACCTGCCAGGCAGAATTTTTTCTTGTGACTGATGATCGGAAGCTTATGTGAGTCTTGATACTTTGCTCAATCCTATAATCTCAGTTCCCTTCTGTCTTCTGTTTCTGCTCTTCCTTGTAATTTCCATCCGGAGCCCATCGTGTATAAAGAGAACTTTCTTCAAGAGCCTTGTCTCTGAGTAGGGATTGTAGTCTCCTCCTTTTAGATGCTGTGTCATTTCTCATTTAAATATGCCATTTTTGAGCAACCACGAAGCTCTGTTGTATATCAGCATTGCCAAGTATAAGTGGGCTGTCTCTAATAATTCCTCTCATATTTTTAGTCTTTACTACACTAGTAATTTTTCTCTGATCCTCCTTCCACTTAGCAAAAGATCGTGGTTTCACTGCTTCTCTCTGCCTTGTGGCATCATGAGACATGTGCAATTTTTCTTCCTTAGATCCCGTCACCTCTCCAGTTCTCAAGGATGAAGGTGACATATATTGTTATACCCTCTCTGACCTCACCTTGTCAGTGTTGAGAGGGGGCGCCTCATAGCCGCACCCTGTCTGTGTTCTAAACACACCGATAGTAATACTAGTTATCGTTAACCTTTCAATTACGATGATTAAAAGATAAGAGTGAGCATGGAAATTCATAGGACACCCACTGTCACATCGTTGCAACAGCGTACGTTCCAACAAATTAAAAAGTCTACGGTCACGTGAGCGTCCACGTGTAACCGCAGCTAGATGGTCCTACGCCTCCCAACAGTTGGCTCCTGTACTCGATGGAGAACAACGTGACAATTTTGCTGTATCTTTCTTCTGGATGTTGTTTTTCACAGTGATTAGGATGTCACTTATGTGTCGACAATCCCGTCTGAGTAAAAGATGTACGTCTTGGTTGCTAGGCTCACTGATACGAAGAAGATATATTAACATCCCAAAGTGTATAACACATTTAACATTACCTGATCCATCTTACTTTTTCTACCTCTTTCTTCTTAATGAGCTATCTACTCAAGTATGACAAAAATGTATCCACAGCACATATCTGTGGAAGAAGTATTTTGTGAAGTCCTCCACTCTTTTCCACAAAAACATAATGTGAGGAAATTGAATGCTTGTTGTATCGTCCATATGCGCAATCAAAAAAGGTCCAGTCATCTACATGATACATCAGTGCCTGTACTTCTTCTTTGATGGAGATCATCCATCGATCTGGGCTACAGTTACTTACCATCTTTGTTATTGTGTTTATCGTTTTCGCAGCGAAGGTGATTGAATCTGATATACACCAAGCTGATCTGTTGACGGGGCACCGATAAGTCACATGGTCTAAAATCTGTTCTCTTCCTTTCAAGTTTCCTTTCAAGTAAAGCTCTTTTATAAATAATAGCATTTATTATTTATAAAGCCCACTGTGAACTCTTGTCAAGAAATTATGTGTGGCGTTCTGATAGTCGTCCGTAGATATTGCCCCTGTTTCTAACTGCTGAGGTGATAATGTTTTGTAAATATACTCTCCGTTTCTATGAATGAACAGTTGTTGTAACAGTTTTCTAGAAAGATTCTGATTCCTAGGTGTATCAGGCATTTCATTGAAGTATCGACTTATACACTCCACCCAATTCAAATGTGTGGTCAATCATCTCTGTTGGGTCGAACTATTTACCGTCACACATCAATTCGTCTAGCTATACACTTGACGGTCTCCACTTTGAGCTTAAGATCAAACAGGGGCAAATTGTTAATCCTTTGTAATCAAAGAACATGGGTAAATCGAAATTTACAATGAGACAGAGGCAGGAGGGCAATTCGAGTATGAACTGATTCGTGAGGTTGTGTATATTCTCCAGACCTCCTTGTATTTGAGCTGATATATTAAATGTTTTCTCTGCTGCCTGACTTATCACCCTATTATTTAAAATGATCAGATCGTCGCTGAATATCGAATTCCAATAGATATGTCCCACTTGTTCTATAAGAGATTTTATATATTCAACTTGGTTCGGAGTGCCTTCGAAGAAAATTGCGGGTAACGTCACTGCATTTGTTTGCATATTAGGGGAGACAGTTTCGTCCAAAGATGTCCGCATGTATGCTGCTACTCTATCTCCTGATTTAGCTGTTTCTCTTGTTCCTCCTCCTTCTCACTGAACTCTATATCAACTCTCTGTAGTCATCTTAGCATCTACATTTTCCATTACTGGTGCTGAGGATGTACTGGTGATCTCGTATAGAATAATCTCAGCTGGTACAGGATCCTGTATGACTGGAGGTACTATTTTTGCGTTTAGTGTAAAATAGGGTGAACTGATTGTTGTGTCGTCCGTTTTAAGCAGCTCCTGTAATTCTAGAAAAGGCAGATTCATCCAGTTTTCTGGAATTTTTCGGAATGGGTGGGTTAGAATGTTCTCGTTTTAACTTGCTGATCTAAATTCTTACCACTTTTGTGAAGTATATCGTAACTTCTTCTGTTCCTTTTTATGGTGAGAGGCGTTAGAAAACGATTATGATTCTTCTCGTTTAGCAGAAAGATTTCATGATCTAACATCGGAGTAGGTCTTGCAGGCCTTATTAGCCCTTGTGAGTTAGCATTAAGTAATATAAGATCAATTTCTAGTGTGCTCGATGCTAGATAGAAAATCGTAGATTCTTTTCCCTTTTCATTTTTTTCAATCCAGGATTTGAATCCCTTCATCGTCGCTGCTGCTTCAGATGTTACCCAGTTGCGATGTTTCGTCCTTATCCTGCCGCCGCTTGTTTCAAATAACCAATGATGAGTTGAGTATAAATCTTATGGAATCTTTCTTGGTCTTCTGAAATCGTTTTGATGATCAACTTTCTGACTATGAGGTATGATCTTTGTTGCCGGGAAACAATGATGCTGCGTTCATTTTGTTTCGGATGCAAGCATTGTCTCGATGTCGTCGATCTAGATCTGCCGTGCTTATTAGTTCGCTGTGGTGTGTTTCCTAAATGTTTCCCGCGATGACTTGATGTATCTACCAAATCCTCAGTAGGCCCTTTACAGGTCAGTACCACGTTTTCTTCCTTCCTTGTTCGACTACTATTCTAGTGGCATCTAGCCTAACCTCGTTAGCACACATTGCTCCTCGTTATGCACTGAGTTACCAAAAAACACCTGATTTCCTTATTGCCAACCCTCCTGCTGATCTATGCAAGGGTTAATTGTGCCACATATTGTATGTAGAATACATGAGTGTCATCATCTTTTCCTTGTTGACAATATTCTTCTCAGTCCTACATGTGTAATTTTTATCGTCTGGGTAAAGACCTTTTACAAAGTTCCTTAGTGGTAACTTCTGTCTCATCTCTATGTGAATGGTATGCAACCGCATTTCTCGTTCTTTGTTGGTGATTTGCCTTTTTACTTACCCAAGTAAAAAACAACGTATCGTATGGCTGTATCTTTTCTTGTTCCTTAATGCCAACCTTCCGTCTCGCCGTTACATAAATAATCAATTGTGTCTAGACGATTACTTGCCTTCTTATTTACTTAAGTAAGTATTTTTGCATCATATGGGTGAATACTTTTACACATAGGGTTTTCCTTGAAGTCAACCTTCCTTTCCGTCCCCCTTTACGCAGTTTGATCGAATTGTTCCTTATTCAAAACCTGTCTTCTATACCAATGTATACTTGTATCATATGAGCTGATTCCTTAATATCGATCCTGCGTTGCCCGTAACCTTCCGTGACAGTTACTGAGCTAAGAGGTACTTCTCCTGTTGAACGCCTTCCTGATGTGTTACACTCCTTCACCTCCTGTTAGAAAAGTCAGTAATTTTGAATTGATTATTCTTTTTGACCGCATTGCTTGCTCCTCCCTTGTGTCAAGTATCTCTTGCCCTGACTCGACATAGTAATCCAATTCACGGAGCCTCTTCCTCTCTCCTCGTATCTTGTCGTTCCCAATTCCGGTGTCCCATGCCATGACTCCCTCGATTCTTCTCTTTATTTCCGCTTCCATGGCTATTATCCAGTATTTCTTCTCTTCGTTTCTCTTCCCCTCAAAGTTCATTTCCAATAAAAAGCATCTTTCTTCTCGTACGTCTTCAGGATCCAGTTGTGCTAATATCTCTATCTCATTATCTATTTCCTCTGATGAAAAGGTGGCTTTGGCCCCTAAAATATCCTCATGCAGAGAGATGTTCCTATAGATCCATTGAGCATGAGTTATGTGGAGTAATTTATGAAGTACTTTGTCCAATCATTACTGTTGACTCTTCCCACTTTTTTCAATAGATAGTTCGTCTATATAATTGTAAAGTCTTGGATATTCTTCCTTCTGTGACGTTCTTGCTCCCAATCTTGTCTTGCTTCCTACCAAATTTTCCATCTCTGGCGATATTTTTCCTAAATCCTAAAGAGGCAAATTTTCTGTGACCTCTATATTCGAGATGTATAGGTAGCCAATAGGTGATCACTTCGTTAGTGTAGTATTGGTTTCGCATCCAAGGTTCCAACCTACTGATGTCCTTCATCAGTAGCTCTGTCCTGTCTGGGCTTGGGCAGAACATAAGGTGCTCAGCTATTTTCCGTCGAAGACAGTTTGGACAGCCTGTGTTTGCTTTCGAGCCTTCATATCTACTGACTTGCAGTCAAGCTCCGTAGAATCCTGATTGCTGCTTGCTTAGCCTAGCTATATGCATTTTTGCGCTGTTGATTAAAGGAATATCTAACTTCTTCCAGCCTACTTCATGGAATTGTTCTGCTGTTCATTTGACCTTCTCTTTGGAAAGTACATTTTATCTAGCTTGTGTTTTACTATTGTAGCCCTCATATCTTGTATTAGTTTACAATTATCTACAAATAGTACTACTGATTCCAAGGGTAGTCGTTTTGTGTTATTTTTGTCTTCTATTTTCTCATCCTCTATCGCAGCCATAGCTAACTTATCACATAGACAATTCATCCGTTGTGGAAGAGTTAGACTGTCCCAGTGCATTACATTGTCCATGTGTATATTGACGTGAATATATTTGAACTGTAACTTAGCAATTAAATTCAGGTGTTCGAATGCTCCCAGAATATCAGCATTCTTTGCCATTGGTTTTATTCTGGATCAGTTTTTTGGAGAGATTTCTAGCGCTTTTTCATTGTCACAGTAACTTCTTGCTTCCCACGTCTTTCTTTGCAAGAGTTTCCTTGCTGGAGCACAAATTATGTGGACTGAATAGAGCCCAAGTAGCTCTACTCCGTACGAGCTAGCATACCATGATCTGCCTTTTATCTAAGTATTTTTCTTTTGACATAGGATTATCCACCCCGAGCCGCTTATATTAGGAGCCTCATTGTGGTCATAGGATCCGTCTATTACCGCTATTAGTGTATTGTTTTTAAGACCTGATAATAACCATTGTTTCAAGGTGCAAGCAGTAGTGTTGGTTTGAATTCTTCTTCAGAACCAAGTGCCCTCCCTGTCTTTAAGTGTACTCCAGATTCCTGTATTACCCTTATGTGGACGCGCACTATATGTGTTGAGTAATATGATTTTATTACCTCGCTTCATTACTGAAGCTTTGATCCCATGATGGTCTAGTCTGCTATTTAATCTATCCATCTCTTGAAAGAAGTTGCCTGTTCTTGTTCCCGAGGAGTTGCTATAGGCATAGGCCTTGTAGCCTGTTTTTTTATTTCATAGATCATAGTGCCATTCCCATTTTCTGTGTCCTTCTTTTTTCCACAGCATCAATCCAGACGAGAGTACATCTTCCTGATGTCTCCTTGTCCAAAAGTCCATCCACCCTGTTTTTTGTCAGCTATTTCATTTAGGAAAGTAAATCTTCCTCCCGTTGGCACAAAAAGAGTCCGATAGAAATAAAACCTTTATAAAAGTTAACTACGTTACAATGTCATTGATTTGGCTAGTACTACTAAAAAGGAACAAAAACACAATACTTCCTGCACTAAAGATTTTCAATCAATGAATTTTTTCAGAGAGCAGGCTACGACGGCTCAACCACATACTTCGGAAGGAACCAAGATACTCCAATAATGGTACTAGAACAAGGGAGCAGAGCCACTCCAGCTTTTTGGCTGTGGCCAAGTGCAATCTCAAATAACATTTCAAGAGACTAGGATATGGGGCTAAAATTGAGATGGCAATGTCCAAAGAACGGATTAGCATATTAGGATCACTCTTTGTCTATGACACGGATTATATGTCCGAAAAGAGGACAAACACAACTTAGAACAACAATGGCCAATCATTTGCAGTACTGTTCAGCTATGGGCTAATCTACTGGGAGCCACAGGTGGTACAATTAAGGATGAAAAAACTTTTGGGTACGGATTAGATTATTCCGGCGATAATGGGAAAAGGAAATTCAGTGAAGAACGATTTAAACTAGACATAAAAGACATGAATGGAGATACATTCAATTGCACAAATACCAGCCTCAAAACTCAGATAAAAACTAGGAATGATAGATGGACCAGACAGACGATATATAGCTAATTTAAGCCAAGTTGAAGATAAGTTGGAGACATGGACAAATAGAATGGATTTTGCCAAACTCCATCATCAAGTAGCCTGGGTAGCATACAGAAGACAGCATTTGCCTAGTATTAGGTACGGGATCGGGACTCTGAGCAATTCTCCACAAGAACGTTCGAAAGTTGGGAATAAAAGAGATTTTAAAACACTCCGTCTACTAGGAAACTGCAAAAATTCCCAGACAAATTAGAAGATTACAGCCAGCCTTCGGTGGATTCGGCCTATATGATTTCACTACAGAGTAACTTATAGAAAAATAAAAATCTTCATGCGGCACTACAACACAAACATTGAGCTAAGTAAGAAATAAAAAAATGCTCCTTCAATTGGAAATCGGATCAATAAGTTGTCCTCTAAATTATTCTTTTATGGCAAAAGGTCATCCGGCAACAAATTCATGGAT
Organism: Cyclotella kingstonii; assembly: GCA_036939535.1. Lineage (NCBI taxonomy): Eukaryota > Bacillariophyta > Thalassiosirophyceae > Thalassiosirales > Thalassiosiraceae > Cyclotella > Cyclotella kingstonii. Next base: position 7,630 of record JALLAW010000118.1, on the reverse strand, counting down.
AAAGTCTCTCTGGTCAATGGAAGAAGCAATAATTAATTGTGTCATAAGCATCTCAAGTTGAAGCTTTCAAGGAACAAAGATCAAGTACAAAGATACAAAGAAGAGGAACCGGGACGGCAATATATCTATGACGGATGAAAGCAACGTCGTGGAGAGAGCGTTCATCAGAAAGATCAATATACCAATCATCCAAAGTACAACACCTCCATGAAGTTTGACTGCGGAGACAGAGACAGGCTTGGTGACCTAATAGGAATTCTAATGGATCTCAAAAAACGGGATAGGTGAACTCATTATGTCACACCTCCAAGCCATAGCCTACAGCACAGTCTTTATTGATGAGGGTCGTGGAAACGATAACCTGTTTCCACCCTTACGGGTTCAGCACCTCAGTGAGGAGGGTGGAAATACAATTGAAGACCGACTGAACTACCATACTTCAGTGACAGCTCAGCTTCATAAAGCCATTGTGGACACAAACACGCCAATTGTAACGGAAGCCATTGTCGAATCAAACACGCTAGTAAGAGCGCCGACAGAGCCTATGCAGCTGATTAGGACGATCACATGACTGCTCCAGGATCTCCCAAGGAGAGCGTGACCGATGAGGAGTAATCCTCAGGGGCAGTCTGCTTTTGGTTTTCCTGACAATAGCAGACGGTGATTGGAGTCAGGAAATCTGGAGGTGCCACAAAAACGAGGACAACGAGTGATAAGGTCAGCTGCTTTTCGGAAAAGTAATAGTTTAAATTTTGGTACGTCAATAATACCAGAACAAATGAAACGACCACACAATAAATTGAGAGTTACAAGAACAATGCAGATCAACTTTTTTTGGAAGTCAGTACGTTGCAACAGAGAATCAGGGGATTTCCGATTAATGATGTGCCAATTGGGAGGATGCTCAACAGAGGTGACTAGAAGGAATAATGATACATTAGTGCAAAGTTAATTTCGTACTACAATAGCGACCTTACGGCTCTATTAGAAATTGATATCAGCTAGAAAGTAGACAAGAATTCCCTTGAGAAGTGGTTTAACAAAGAGGACCTTATGACTGCCTAAACCTTTAATAGCGACCCATCGGAGGCAATATAATCCCATCAACCAGGCAGGACAAGTCTAATACGTCGAGGCGAGCTAGGTCGATATACTTAATTATGGGAGAAGGACTTCGACAGCTGGGTCGGTGTGTGTAATGCAAAGATTGCTAGATTTTTTGTTGCATACAGAAACGGTTCGGGTAAACCACAGGGGCTATAAACGATTTATCAACAACACATGCGGTACATTGACAAAAATCAAAGACGGCCGGACTAACAACTCTACAGGAGATGTTCGATATCGATTTCATAAGACAACGCACCGATAGGCTGCAATGAGAATGTTGCGAATGGATATCTTCGACGAAAACTGGAGGAATCCGTTCCCCACATCAAAGAATTCTCCCACTGGTGCTACAGCATGACACCTCCGGCTACCCACATCCATGAATCATATCCAATTGTTGGGTGCTTCATATCAATAGAACTAGACATAACTCCCTTGACAAAACTCCCCTTCTCAAAGTCTCCAGGGGAAAACCGGGCTTTCAGCATTGACGTTTCTTCTTCATCCCTGTTAGGCCAGGATATGTTCAATATTTGCCATCCAGTTCGAAATAATTGGTGATGTCAAACAGCTGCAGTCAATAAGTAGGTTCAAGAGGTGGAGCGCCAATACAGCATTCACAACATTCTAGGAGGCTGACAACTTAAAGAGAGTCGTTTCGCTCACCCAAGTATAGAAAGAGTACTAAGTTAAACTCCAAACTTTCATCATCAGATGGCTGAGATTAAGTTACACGCTGAGAAGGAGAGCAGGAGGATATTAACTCCAAATCTCCCTTTCAACATAGAAGTTAAGTACTGATACGATAGGCGACATGGGCTCCAACATTTTCACCGCATGCGGATAGAAAAGAGAACAAACAGAGGGAACGTTATTAGGCTCACACGCCGTCTGAGAATCCTACGCTCATTTTCAATATCACTGATTGACATCGAAGCGGAGTTAGAAAAAGGTAGGCAAATTCAGAAGAACCTTTTAGAAAAATCAAAATGGCTTCGACAAAAGCATCTTCGACAATGCCTCTTTGATAAGAACCATTCAAACTCTATACTTGGTTGTTTAGAAGCTGATGGGTCAACAATGAGCCTAAACAAATACTTCAAATACTCACAGCAACTTGAGAAGTGCTTGAACCTTCTTCCATTTTTGATGCGTCACTGCCCTCATGTTGATCGATTATTCAAATCGCACCTCTCTAAAAATAATAAGAGAGAAGCGTTGTGATATATTGCTTGAAAAAATGTCAAGATGACATAACCAGACCCATGTCGATGGATGAATCCCCATGGTACAAGCTGTGCATCAACAATTTTTGAATCTACTCAGACGATAAACAAGAATTGGTTTCGAAAAAGATTTAAACTTCCATTTGAGATTTTCTCAAATTAGTTGATAAATGTTATGAACATGGTAGTGAGAAGTGGCAATACTTTTACATGTTGTGTGGTGTAAAGAAAAGTAACAATAAACAAACCGCGAAGATGAAATTACTTCTTCCTGGACGTGGTTGGTTATTCAATGACATTGGAGAATGTATATCAATATCACATGAAGTCCATTAGTGTTTTTTCCAAAAATTTGTCGAGTTTGGATCAACTGAGCTCTATGCTGAATATATTTGTCATCCAATAATGGCTGAAGAAGCAGTTGTCCATCTGAACGAGTATAAAATGGCAGGTTTCCCAGGTTGTATTGGGAGTACTGACTGTCATAATAACTTGCGGAAGAACCATTTTGGTGGCAAAAGCAAGTATACTATGCGTACTTTCAACTTCACTGCCAATCATCGACACATGTTACATTCTTCCCGTACAGGACCCAATCTATCGAATGACCAAACATTGGTAAAATAAAATATGTTTTCCGTGGTATTTATGAGGGATAAATGTTACGTGAGGTAAATTTGTACGTGAAGTGAGTTACTTTGGTACATTTGTCATTGTTGATAATGGGTATCTATCATAGCCCATCACTGTTGCTCCCGTCTTTGTCAAGAGCATGTAATAAAAAAGAAATTAGTGTGCAATATATGTTTCACAATTCATAAGGTCAATGGTGAATATTGAAGGCAAGAGTAAGGATCTGAGGTATTGATGCAATGGATAAATTTAACTCACATGCTGCGCTCTAAATAACATGATTCTAGATTTAGATGGTATAAGTAATGAGAGGTTGGATGAAATGGGTCTACATGATTTTGATGGTGTAAATGGACATTCAACTCCGACAGTCGTTGTACAACTATCAAATAATTTTTAAAAAGAATTTATGATTTGTCTGGAATGGGGTCAGGTCACGATTGCATTGAAAGTGGTGAGTTCAATAACGCGATAGATAATTTACAGAGTAATGATGATGCACAATTACCACAAGCAAATGTCATTCATAATGCGTCTGATCAAGCATTACTATTTTCAGGCATAAATTAGTTCCCCACTTTGGCATATTATGGGAACAAAAGAAGTTTGTATGGCCTATTAGGAACTAATGATTCTAAAGTATTAATTGCATTTGAATTAACTACTTGAAACTGTACATTCATGTTAAATGGGATAACCCTTCCTATAATATTTGAATATATTACTTGAAACTATGTATGCACGCTGAAAGGGAATTTCCTTTGTGTAAGAAGTGAAAGCACATGTTAGGAACATTCTCAACACGATGAATTGTATGATGCTGAACTTGATTTGGCAGGCTTGCTATTGATAATTTTTGTCTGCGCTAGTATTCAATTTAACACAAAATTGAACTGCTGCAAATTCTCTTGACAAAATAATGAAACATTAAACTAATATTATTAAAACCATCAATCCTATTACTTGCAACATCTTTCTTGCTGGATAAATACAGTTACATTTGCAGCTACAGCTTCAATATCTGAGCATTCTTTATCATCAAATTCAGATTTATTGGTTGGTGCTATACCGCATGGTATGTTAGTAAGTTATTAAATGAAGAAGTTCAAACATATTGAAACCACTGACCAACCATCACTCTCTTCCTTTTTTGGTTGCCACTTCCATTCGATACATTCTATTGAGAATATTTTGAAAAAGATAATACCCTTCAGTTTATGTACCCATAGAATTTGCCAATACATTGTTCTCAGCTGTCCACAGTTGTTTACCATTAACTATTTTTTGCTAGCAACATATCTGACGTTTGAATCTTTAATTTATATTTACACTTTTTCCTTACTTTCCTTGTATAACCTTGATAATGGATCATCACCAACAAGAATCTGCTTGGATAAACTTGTGATGATATCTGAAGTGCTTCCAAAGAAGTGCTACAATATTAAGGCTGCACGTTGAGACACAGTTCTCATGACAAGTGATAATAATCAGCAGTGTGACGCAGCTCTCTCACGTGAGCTATGGAGATTATTAAGCATTTGCTTGTATTTTTTGTGCATATTTTCTTTGCTTGTTTATTTCAGAGGATAACCCCTTAATAGCTTGAACATCTGCTGCAGAGGCATAAACATGATGAATCATGTCAATGTCATCATCTTCATTTAGACTTGTAAAATCATGAACAAATGTTAAAGCACTAACCACTAACAGCAGATGATGATTAGAAATAAATTACAACGAAGCTGGCTTTACAAACCTTTCAAATATCTCATCTTCTCAAATTCATTTGGTGGCACCATTTTTAGCTGTTGCTGAAATCGATTATGGGTGTGGTACTTGTGCTCATGAGCAAGTTATTATGGAGAGACCATTATCAGATGAAGAGTGGGAAGTCAGCAGTAATTCACTACACATGATTCCTGAACCATCTGTAGAGAACAGGAGATGTCCGGTATGGTTTTCGGCATAACTAGATTCCCATGTGACTGGTAGAAGACATGTTGGTGGTGTTGTAAATCTCTGTCCATTGAATAAGATTGGCAGCATATCTTATAAAACTACCACTACTAAACTAAAATGTGGCATACAGTAGTCTGTTCACTTGCCATCATAAACCATAGGAACTACGCAGCTAGGCATCGGTCATTTAATCCTTCATTTTGTGTTTAGACCCTTCAGCTCTTGGCTAGTAGTTAGCGAGTATAACTCGAAACAACATATAACTAAATCTACTTCCCAGCCTTCCACTTTGCATCTCTAATTTCCATTACGACATAGAACTAAATCTACTTCCTCTACTTTCAATGAAGTGTCCCTAACTTCATCTCTCTCACTTACAACTCTCTCTACCTTCAGTCTCTCACTGCCTCTCACAGACTCTAATCTCATTCGTTACGCATTACACCATATCATAAAGTGACGACCAGGCCTCCGTGCTAATAAAGCTAAAATTTCCACTGTCCTTCACCTTCTTGCATGGTTTGACTAGAGGAAACTTTTTCAGAGGTAGATGCGGGGTGAACTACTGTTTTCAAAATTTGTCATTCTCTGTTCGATCGCTTTTAAGTCAGGAGTATCTATAGTCAATCTCTAAGTCAAGCACTTTTTCCAATTGTAGACAGCTTCATCTCCTCTCTTACTCTATGTATGCGGGATTTTCTCGACTGTTGGACCTTGCTTCTTCTTATTCCTGACACACATATGAGTCACCTCCATTTTAATGTTTTACATCATTGGTTACGCTAAAGCCACGTTGACTCATTATTCCCCGTCTAGGTTTTCGCCCAGAAATGCCCTCATTGCCATGTTGTATCTTCCGTTCCATCGGCCTCCTTCTTAAGCGTCATATTTTTGTACTTCTTGAATTGACTGTACATAGTCATCAACATGTCTTCTTCTGGATTCCTTTCTTTTCTCTCTAGCTTTCCTTAGTATCATCGTCTGTGATCCTTGCGTTATTGCTGTCTTAATGATCAAACTCATTATTTCTTCAACTCTTTCTCTTTCACATTTCGTGTTTGACAAGAGTTTCTGGCACTTAGGTATATTTTCAAGATCTATCTCTGTTAATTTCTCTATATCTTCATCTATCATTTCCAGCTCTAGCTGTTTTTGTGTGCTTAGAGTGTTTTTAAGAGTAGAGATGCTCCTGTGGGTCCACTCACCGTGGGCCGTTCAGATGAAGTCTTCTACCCATCTGCAGTAGATGCTCTTATTCTATAAGTCTAAGATATTTAGATATCCTGCCTTCTGATGAATTATTCTATCCTATTATGTTCTGAGTTAGTTTTTTTGTAGGGGTAAATTTCAGTTGTTTGGATTGCTCTTGAGTTTTCTGCTTCTACTTAGCTAAACGATCACAATACAAGTTGAGTTGATGCGGTAATGTTCAATAGTTCTATGTAAGATCATACCCATATGTGCTTTGACTTGGAAGTATTTGAAGGCTAGCTTGATTGTCTGTCTAAGGTTTCTAACTGCTCCAAATATATCCGCTTTTTGTGCCCAGTGGAAATAGCTGTTGGATGGTAGGGCTCTTTGTAAATAGTTGTGAAAACATTCACCCTCGCAAAGAGCTTGTTTCACCCAGAAATGGCCAAACTGAGTATAGTAAGCTCGTCTCGTCGATGGTTCCATCCTCCTGTCCTTTACTTTTGTTTTCCTATAAGCCTATGTTGATCTGATTAAACTCATCATTATCTCCTCTGTTAGCCTGATTTGAGTGAATGAAGTTAACTAAAAATCTGGGTATCAACAAGGTACAATATCAAAACTAAACACAATAACCACTACTCGTTGTTGAAGGACATGATAATCTAACCCGTTGATGAGCATTCCTTTTTGGATTCGAGTTTGTGATTTTGAACTTGCCAATGTTCTATGAGCTTGTGATCTGATCCTCAGTTTCGACTGTGTAACAAAAGTATCGTGTTGTGAATGTTTATTCTGTGCTGTTGAGATTAACGAGTTGCAAGATTTTGTTATTGCTTGATAAAACAGAATAGAATTTGTGATCGGTCACTGCCAGATTCAATTGGTGAGGTTTAAAGTCATATGTATGCTTCTGATGTTTCAATTGAACTCTTTGGGAATTCCTTGTACATCTGATTATGTCAAAATCTCTAAACTTTAAAGCTGTTCATTTTGTATGTACCTCGTTAGTAAGGTAGCTTGTTGTGAAATGTGAATCATGTTCTTGAAAGACCATGTGACCACTGCGATTTGTAATTCAGAAAAAGAACTACCTTTATGTAAACCTAAATTTGCAATTCCATTTATCAATTTACATAGCTTTAAACAGGTATGACTTTGAAGATATTCTTGGAGTCAAGAGTTTGACTTTTGAAGACCTCACTGTAAGTAGATTTACGTATTACTCAGCTGATGAGTATGCACATTTGTGACAGGGGGAAGTGCTGCCCCACATCTGTCAGAGCAAAAAGATACATCATGCTAGGAATTGCTACTTGAGGCACTTAGGGGCGGGTTACACTGTCGGCGACATTTTACCGAAAAAAATTTACTTACTATAATTTTACTTCTCATGTCGGCGACAGGGTTACACAGAGAGCGTAAAGTAAAAATTTTACTTGCTAGAATTTTACTTACGAGTGTCGTTTCCGTGTCGTATTTCAGGTTACACTGTCAGCGACACAGTAAAA
>JALLAW010000117.1:0-17984 GCA_036939535.1 Cyclotella kingstonii | reverse complement strand
AGCAGGGTAAATAGACTTATGCCTATACTTTTCTACCACCTTTGTTTATACTAAATGTGTACTACTTTTTTCATTTCAGAAGGACAGGATGGAGTATGTAATAGCAGTAGAAAGTTATTTTGGCGCGTGAGTCAGAAAAACAAGGATGACCACAAAAACTTTTTCATCGAGTCCACATTTGACTCACATCGTTTCACTGTCGACAGCAGTTACGACCATGAGCACACGTCGCGTTTCTTCACAAAGAAAATCAGGAATGTTACCATCTTCCTCCACTCTGAAAGAATCCATGTATACAATTGGCACAAATGATGACAACGAGCAAATTGACGAGGCCACAAAACCAACGTTTTCCTTTGACGGTGAAACATACTCAACGTATCAAGAGATGGTGAATGCTAAGCGTCAACGCAATCTAAATATGCTATTACAATCTGGGCTGCTCGATGCCAAAGCTGCCATTGAGAAATCTGTCATTGAGCAGAAAACGAGTATTTCGATTACTGTTAGGGGCCTCCAACGGGCCAAGACAACTGCTTCAACAGCTGTTGGCCCAGTTCGAAAATCGAGTCGTCTTGCGGGACAATCGGCACCAGATATATATGTCACTCATGAGGCGGGAAAAATCATTAGCACTAATGAAGAAATTTCGGAGAAATTCACAACACCTGCAGCCTTTTTCAATAACAGAGTGAATGATGGCTCTGACCTCAGCATTTCCAATGCTGTGACATTGACGGGAAAGAAATGGGTTCCAGAGGGCGAGGATACTGTTGCAATAGCCGAACACTTTGTTGGGAAAACATTGATGAGTGTAGCTGAGGATTTCAATGGTGGACAAGGTCACAGAGAGTTGGGTAGTCCGACCCTTGTGAATCACTTTAACAACCATGATTCCAAGATCAGAAGAAACAAACGCGCAAAAGATCGACCTTCTCCAGCATCAATGTCACAGGAACAACTCCTTAATGCCATTGATGCCCTCTCACTCAATAATCCACAGTCGGATGTCGCCAAAGTTACTCCTGAACGCATCTACACTGTGGCTTGTCATCCCTCTCCTCATTGTTTAATTGTATGTGCTGGAGACAAGGCGGGTCATTTGGGGATATGGAATGTAGATCAATACCATCATGCAGATTTCGAGGAGGGAAGTATCTCGTCATCGACGATATCTTCAACGCGAAATGCCGAGGGAGATTGTATAAAAACATCAGCCAATGATAATGATGGAGTGCATATCTTTAAACCACACAACGGAGCTATTTCAAGTCTCTTGTGGAGTGATATGGGCACTAAATTACTATCCACATCGTACGATGGATCAGTCCGATCAATGGATCTATCAAAGCAAGTATTTGAAGAAATTTTTGCCACTTATGATGATGACCTTATTCACAAAGGAAAGATTGGATACGGATTAGACAAGGGGCACAATAGTTGGATACAGTCCATGGTGAGAATTTTTCATTGATGAGATGTTTGTGTCGTCTTGTCATGTTTACTCTTTTTGTTGACAATTACTCATGACCGAGATCAAAATCTGAATTTTCATGTTTTTCTTCTTTCTCACTTTGTGTCGATTATTTCTACAGGAAATGGATCACCGTTATGGAAATGATGGAAAGTGCTTCTTCTTATCAACTAGTGAAGGGAACGTGATTCACGTTGATTTACGTACTCAAGGAAAAGTCACATTTGAGCAAACACTGAGTTTGAAGAAAATTAATACCATGAGGTGTGCAGATCTTATCGTTTACTTTATTACTTTAATCTTTTATTTTACCTCTTTTGATGTGTCTATTTATAAAAACTACTAGCTTACATCCCGACGGGCACATCATGGCCACTGCGGGTTTGAACACAATGGTTGAATTGTGGGATGTTCGAATGATGGGGAGCACCCCTCGAAAGTTGCCGAAACCCTTCGCACTACAGCATGCGGGAAGAAGCATAAACAGCGCATTCTTTTCTCCCAGCGGGAAATACATTGTGAGTACAACTATGGCGAACAAAATAGAAATATTAGAGGATGCACATCTTGCGAATGGTGTTATAACTCCGAGTAAGAAGATTAATCATGATAACCAGACTGGAAGATGGCTGTCTACATTTATGGCAAGGTGGCATCCAAATACAATGCTGCCAGAGGAAATTTTCGTTGTTGGAAGTATGATCCATCCTCGAACTATTGAAATATACAGTGGAAAGAACGGTACAATGCTACGTGGGATTCAAGGTGAAGCTCTCACTGCCGTAGCTAGTCGATCATGCTTTCATCCGAATGCAAACAAGTTGATTGTTGTGGGAGGAAATTCCAGTGGAAGAGTAACTGTAGCACGTTGATCCATTATTTGGGAGCGAAAGCACTGAGAGTAGAGTGGAATTATCTTGTATTACTACACTCCTTCATATGGCGCTTCGTAATGTTACGCAACAGTTGAGGAAATGAAGATGAATCATATGTGAATTTTGAAGGTTGACGAAAGGTCTATTATATAGTTTGTGTCTAATAGGGTTCTCATTATTTCTCTGTTGCATCCATGTAGGACACAACACAATGGAGTACAATACCTACATATTCTCACTTAAAAGATACCATATGATCTTTTAACGATTGTGTTCTGATTTTTCCATCTGTGCGGCTTCGGATTTCATCATATTTTTTATTCAGCAATTGGAAAATAATTCTAAGAAATATAGTAGTCGTCATCACTACAAGTACGCACACATATTGCAAACACGATGTCAATGACAAAACTTATAGTAATACTGTGGCTGGAGAGTCTAGTGGTGGAGGGTTTTGTTCCATTTACATGGGGCGGAAAGGGGAAGTTCTCACTTCAAACATCATCATCACTCTCCTCTCAGGTGCTCAAACCCAAGCAAACAACTGAATCAGAGGCAAAAGTCAAGTATTGCATTCCATTAGAAGAGGTTTGTTTGAATGATTTGCCAAGAGTAGGAGGGTAAGTTCGCTTCTTTCTTCTTCAAATATTTCATGTTTATGCTTAGTGATCTCTGAATAAATCCCTCTTAGGAAAACTGCATCATTGGGAGAAATGATACAGGAGCTCGTACCACTGGGTGTGGCTGTCCCAGGAGGCTTTTGCGTGACTTCAGCTGCCTATGATGCCGTTCTTGACCGGTTTCAACTGCGTGAACGTTTGGAGTTGCTCCTACGTGACGTGGACGTCAACAACCTTGATGATCTTGCCAGTAAGAATTATATTTTTAGACAATTGAAAATAGAGTCTTCAAATGCATTGCCTCTAGAGCTACACTAGACAATGAATTTCATATAACACACTGCATCATTTGATTTCATCTAAACCTATTGGTCTATCTTCTCTATATTTTGTTATAACAACTGCAGATCGAGGAAGGCAGGTTAGTATTTTTTTAGATTCTTAGATCTTCCAAATGTGTTACATGTTCACTGTGCCATAATAACTGTTGTGTACGGCGACTCATTCAGGCACGTCTTATGATTTTAAATGCTGGCCTTCCAGATGAAGTCGCTCAGCCCATCGAAGAAGCATATGCTGCCATGTGCACGTGCAACCTTCCAAATTGTGGAAAAGACTGTTCTGTTGCGGTAAGAAGTTCAGCCACCGCAGAAGACCTACCCACGGCAAGCTTTGCAGGCCAACAGGCATCGTTTCTTAATGTCGTGGGTAAGAATAGTGTTTGCAGTGCAGTTCTCGATTGTCTTGCGTCCGTATTCACAGATCGCGCGATCGCGTATCGAGTTCATAATGGCTTTGGCCACATGGAGGTCAAAGGAGCAGGTACGTGTGATGAAAAGTGTAGAAATACTAAGGGAATCTCCTCCAGTTAAACAGCGCTGAAAAACCCATCATTCGTGACCTCATAGTATCTGTACAGCTAATGGTTCGCTCAGATTTGGCGGCAAGTGGAGTAGCCTTCACATTGGACCCGGACACTGGGTTTCGTGATGTCGTAGTAATCACTGGATCATACGGACTTGGAGAATCTGTTGTCGGTGGGAAAGTCGATCGTAAGAGAATCTCAGCTAGCTTGATACGATTTTGTTTTTCTGGTCACTAACGTATGTGCCTGTGTCAACATTCAATAGCCGATGAAATCCAAGTATTCAAGTGAGCGTACATGTTGAAAAATATTCATGTTAACACTTTATGCGAATCTCATTAGAACACTTTGTATCATTTACAAAGACCAATGATAGGAAAGGTAGAAGATCCTATAATTAAACGCTCCGTCGGACGAAAACAAACAAAGATTGTATACACCAAAGATGGGAGTGACCAACGAACCAAAACTCTTTTGACGCCAGATGCTGATGCACAAAGACAGTGCTTTACAGATGAAGAAGCTAAAACTCTCGCGGGATGGTGCATACAAATTGAAAATCATTACAGCAAGCACCATGGTCATCCAACTCCAATGGTAAGCCTCTATCATCGAAGAAAATTAATAGCTACCTACATGCAACGTTATTCATGAATCCTTAAACGATTTTAACACCTTTTTTCTGACATAGGATATAGAATGGGCAAAGGATGGTATCACTGGAGAGCTATTTATCGTACAGGCTCGTCCTGAAACCGTAAGATCTGGTCAAAAATCAAATCTTCTAAGGAAGACTCATGTGACAGCTCATAAGCCATCTATACTGGAAGGAAGCGCAATCGGTTCTGATGCGGCGAATGGAATGGCCCGTGTGGTAAGAGTCTCAGATGATTCAATTCCTGTCGTTTTTTGTCAAAGTGTTAAAATAACTTTATCAATACGACACCAATAGATTCGTGATGTGAGTGAACTATCAAGTATGAAGCCTGGAGAGATTTTAGTCGCAGACATGACCGATCCAGATTGGGTTCCAGGTCTAAGAATTGCATCAGGGGTCGTGACAAACAGAGGTGGTAGGACATGCCACGCTGCAATCGTTAGTAGGGAGCTTGGAGTGCCATGTATTGTAGGCACAAAAGATGCCACAGAGAAGTTGAAAACAGGAGAAAGATACACCATCGATTGTTCTAAGGGTTCTACTGGCTACATCTATCCGGGAGACAGCCAGATTGAAAGGACGAGAGTTGATACTGATAACCTGTCAAAGACTAAAACAGAGATAAAGCTTATTTTAGGAGACCCTGATGCAGCTCTCTCATTGTCAGGACTTCCAGTGGCTGGCGTCGGGCTGGTGCGTCAAGAATTTGTTGTTGCGAATCATATTGGTATCCATCCTAAGGCAGTACTTCACCCAGAACTCGTGTCACCTGAAGACCGTCAAATCATCAATGAGCGAGCAAAAAATGACGAATCACCGAAGGCATTCTTCATTCGTCGACTTTCTGAAGGTATTGGAAGCATAGCTGCTGCCTTTTATCCTCGTCCAATTATAGTTAGATTAGGTGACTTCAAGACAAACGAGTATCGACGTCTTGTGGGCGGTAAGAACTTCGAACCCGAGGTACGACTTCTTTATTGTCCCCGTTATGAGTTCTCGAACTTATAATTGATCTAATCCTGTTAGTCTTGCTGTGTGTGTCGTATTCAAGGAAGAAAACCCTATGATAGGTCTACGAGGGGCATCCCGCTATCTCTCGCCTGAGTTTAAGGATGCTTTCGAGCTTGAATGTGAGGCATTGGCTTATGTTAGAGAAAAGATGGGACTAAAAAATGTCGAGTTGATGGTCCCATTTTGCAGGACACCAGAGGAGGGAAAAGAGGTCATTCAGATTCTCAAAGAAAATGGTCTTGAGAAAGGAAAAGATGGACTCAAGATTTGGGTCATGTGTGAGATTCCATCAAACGTGTAAGAACTGTATATGTAACACTTTCTCTATTCGCATCATATCACCTCCCTCAGAAAACATGCTCTTCCACTTTTGTGAGACAATAGGTTTGCAATAGATGAATTCGCGCAAGTCTTCGATGGATTCAGTGTAAGTATTAGCGGAAGCACTCATTATATGTTTGTACTGTATCATTTTGTATCTCAGTTTTTTTCTTTAATAAACATCCTATGAAGATTGGCTCAAATGATTTGACTCAATTAACTCTTGGCGTTGATAGGGACTCTGGTCTATTGGCGAACCTGTGAGTTTGATATATTTCATTGGTGCTCCAGCTACGCTCATTCAAACTCAATTGATTCACTTGTTATTCAGATTTGACGAAGATAACTCAGCAGTCAAAACAGCTATTTCCCTCGCGATAAAGGGAGCTCATCGAAATGGGAAAGAAATAGGACTATGCGGACAAGCCCCAAGTGATAAACCTGATTTTGCTGAGTTTCTTGTTGACTTGGGCATTGATTCAATCTCCCTGACTCAAGACTCTATCTTTCAGGTCATAGATATTGTCTCAAAAGCTGAGATGAAGGGCTTGCTCAATCAAAAAATCGGCGAGGCTTTGTCTTCAGAAATGAGTCAACAAAGCACATCTGAGAAGAAGAAAGGCCCATGAACGTTAGATACCTGAAGGAACAACTATTGGGAGGATTAGGAAGCATTGAGAGTAACTGGATGTAATAATCCATGAAGAAGAAATGCATTTTTATTAGTGAAAACCAAAGGAAATCTTAGATCTTAATAGAATATTAACATTTTCACTGTGCATTTGGTTTCATTAACACCTTATTGAATGAGATTTCTTGATTTTTTTCATGTTAACCAATGATTTTCAACCATATCTAAGTTGTTAATTTGTATGACGTATTGTTCTTATGGACTTGGAATGACAAAGATGAAGAATATACGTTCACAGCACGCATTTCCCTTGAGAATACTACATTTCTTACAAAATTTACGTTTCTATCAATGCAACTGAAGACAGAAGCCACATTCCCATTGCAATGAAAGTAGCTCCAACAAACCAAATTACTGGGATATACTCTTTAAAGAATATTCTCCCATATATTGCCTTTTATACATAGTAAAGCATGAATATTGTTGTAAATTGTGAATAAATAGAAGTGCAGATTAAAATCGGTGTGCATTGGACATGATCAGTCTCTTGAAAATAAAACCATTAAAAACTAACCGAACATGTAAAATTAGCCGCATTCGACAACGCCGTCCCTACCACACTTCCACTCTCTTTCATACCATCTAAAAATGAAGTAATCATTATTGCATTCAAACCTATCATCAATAATAGGCATAAGCCTCGAGTAATGAGTGCTAGGAGGGGACATAATGACGTCAAATTATCAATTACTAAATATTCATTCTGTTGACTGCAATCTATTGTTTGCTCCTTATCAGAAGCGATGGAATGAGAATCGTATAATTTTTGCCGAAAATTTTGACAAATGGAATGAATCAGTAATGGTAAAGGAGAGTCGGGGCTCAAGGCTAGCTTGCCGACAAGGGAGGCTGACGCTCCCAATGCTCCACTTACGATTGCACGCTTGTTGATTGACATCAGTATTGGTCCATACTGAACATCCCCCCAATAACTATTTTAAATTCTTTAATACTTAACACGTGCGTTGATGGGACTTATCCTGTTGTAGTACTACTAGTAGTACTATTTTGACATTTTGTTCTTCAATTTCTTAAATGATGATTTATTCTTAGTAGGAATACACACCCCCGATTACTTAGTCGTAATTTTATCGGAAGTGTAGGAGTACTTAATTGATTACAATAGTGAAACTACTGCTCCTTATTATTATATCACATTATTGACAAGAATTCTTTTATACAAAAAACTACCTACACATATATAATTTTATCTCATCGAGACACTTAGGGACAATCGCATATTTTGTTTGTTTGAACCTTTCTTGTTAGCAGCACAGTGCTTAAGGTGTCAACGGAGTTCTCATCTTCATCATAATGACCCGAGATGCAATTAATAGGTAGTGCAAAGAAAATACAACATTCACAACACAGACTTGTTATTATCACTTCATTTGAAAGGTGAAAGCTTCATAATGAATTTGATGTATTCTACACCGCCTCCTCTCCTTGATTTACTTTCTATCTTGTTTCTTTTGCTTGCCTGCGAAACATATTTTATGTGAAATATTTGGTCCCCGATCATTGATATATCTTTTTATTCGTACACAGTAAAAGTAAAACAAATACTCTGGAATCATTTTAATGACAAATAAAATGGTGCATCTACCACATCCACATTTGAAGAATCATAAAAGCGACAAAAACAAAGAGGCGCAGCACGACTGCCACGACACTAAGAAAGAAACAGCGTGTCCACACTGTGGAAGACAATTGATGGAACGTAAGGGTCTCTTGAGACGGTTGACACCAGTTTCTAATGCCTACGTCGTTTATGGGCATTGTCTTGCCTGTCATTCAGATCACAGTGGAGAGGTCGACCACGTTGATACTACTCCAATAGTTATTTCTAGTACCACTACTGCTGAAGCAGGTACTACTGCAAATGATGGAATTGAGGATAGTACAAGTTGAAGTTCATGGTAGAATTCATCCATGTATGCATATCTCATAGTGTTATAATTTGATATCACATAGGTTTTTTACCGCAATTTATTGAGAGCTTGCTGCTTGTAGTTGTGGAATATCTCAAATGCCTATTTGAACAAGTAACAAAATCTTATGAACAGACAAGGGTCATTGTTTATCATATAGCAGTATTAATTAATAACTTTGCCATTAGTTCCATTTTTCCATTCTTTTTTCTCTGTCTAAAGAGAGTAAGTGATGAAAGAATAAGCTATGATGTTTTAATAATGTTGATGTGAAATACGATGGGAAGTATGTCTCCAAAAAGACCCACAATGAGGTCTATCATGATTACCTTTACATCATTTTAGGTAACTATATCACGAGTACAAGCATTAATGGAAATAATGTGCCATCTCTCTAGAGCATTTATATACTAGAATGATTTTCGGTAAGTGTTAGATTGTCATGTAGAATACTTATCTTTGTCTTTAAAAAGAAGAAGGATGAAGCAATATCTTCATAGTTATTTAGTCTGATGATACCGTGTAATTAATACTAACCTCCATCTCTCGCACCTCTATGTCTATCTCTTCTCTTCCTGCAGATAGAAATTTAGTGGAGAGAATAGTGAGTTTTTATAAGTCTCGTAGTTTGTGCATTTATTCTCATAACGTGCTCCTAATGCAAAAATTCAATGTGTTCATACAATGACGATAGCTCAAATTGACTAATTCAGCAGAGTAACTGATCATTATTTCAAAGCATCTGATGATTCAAACATTGTTAATCCTCGTGTAGTGACCACTATATTCTCTCGTACATTCGTACAATCCATCGCTTTTGGCCTACAGCTATTCCTATTTCTACAAATGAAACTGATGTGGAGACAATTGTTTTTCTTAAATTGAAGCTAATGACAATGTCACAATTGTCTCGAAAAGAAATACGTCAACAATGACGCTCCCTAAAATTATTCAAATGCATTAGACGATGGATGAACGATTGTTTACGTTGAAGGATATAAAAGAACTGTTTGTGAAATTCGCGTGCGCGGATCTGGTTGACCAACATTTCTATAGAAAACAGAAGAACTTTAAAACCATCATTACACACATGAAAAAGCAATCACGAATCCTAAATCGATCTGATGCGATGATTGCTCGAACTATAAGAGAATGAATGGTATTAAAACTAGGTGATTTCCATTGCTTACGATCCAATAAGGCAATTTTCAAGAAACGTTATTCCATGCGGAAATGAAAAATGAAGAGTACAGTTAAAGTTTTGTTTTGAATTTGTCGAGTCAAACATATATTGACGCGATTCTTACTTCCACAAAAAGAGATTTTGCTCCTGCGAAAACTGGTCCAACTGTATTGTATGCATAGATTAATGATATGAAAGGTTATGAAAAATTTCAATGCAAGTTGCAAGTGCCCTAATTCTTAAAATAGATTAATTAGGGAGACTATAAGACTTCTCATTCAAAAATAAACACAAAGTAATAAATGCAGAAGAAGCAATTCAACTTGAAATAATTGGAACGAGCAGAGATCTATTAAAGTATTAATGAAGATTCAAGTGAAATGTGATCAAAGGTTAGATCAAAATCATCAGACTATCAAAACTTCTGAGAGAAACTTGAAATGCAGGTGTTCAAAGTGTACATGAAGATACAATTTTTATGTCGGGAAGCTATGATTGCCTAATGAGAACAAAAATGTAATGTAGATCAAGTCATCTAGAAAGATAACAATGAATTTCGAAAATGCAACATCACAATAGAGATTGGGCTACGTTTAATGATGAAAGCTGCTGCATATTTTACGTTTTCATTCCGAAGTGAGAAAGTATGTTAGCGGATATTCGGGGGAAAACTATGATTGTTATAAAAGTATATAGGAAGAAAGGAATATGCATGAAAAATTATGGTGAAGAATGAAATAAAGAGGAATTCGAACCAAAGTATGAATTTAAGTTAACAACTATCAAGATTGCAAATGAAGGTATACATGAAAATGTATCCTGTCTGATGAGTGAAAACATTAATTGGTATGAAAAACCAAGAAATCAAGATACATGGATAGATGAAGATATTCAAGTACAAATTTCCCGAAAAATCTAAGAACGGAAAAGTCAGAGAAAAAGCGATGTGGTGAATCAGTCGAAGAATAATATTGAATTATGTGGAAATGGCTTGAAAAGTTTCCCTGAGTTGCACTTATTTGTTGAGTTGAAAAGGAAAATCCCTTGAAGTCGTTTGTTTGATAGGAAGATTGTGTTTCAGCATCACAAGATGTAAGTTTGCCGCAAAACAGAGGCATTAAATTTTTCAATCACGTCAAGAGTATAATTAATCTACGAATATGAACTGTGTATACTGAAAACTCATTCATTGCATTAAAAAATTATGTTATTCAGTAACATTGATTTTTAGGTGGCCACCTATGCACCACCTCATGCCCCAATGCTTACTGAGAACACAACTATACCGGTTTATATTGGTCAGAAATGAAGATAAATTAATTTTTTTGCTTCCTTGACAAGAAATCAGTGTGCTCTTGGAAGGAACTGGCCGTCAAGACGTTCTCCTTTCATAGATCTGGCTCCAGGAATCTATAAGTATTACGAAGAGCATAGAAGAGTGCCTTGATAAAGTTGCCCATGGAACGTGTGTGGCCACGAGTAGAGGTGTAGCAGTCATCAATGCCCGCCATAGAGAGGAGCCTTTTGCCTGCTGGGGAAGGAACGAGTCCTGTAACACGAGGAGCTGGGATAAGACGCACACGGACCAATCCACATGCACCTGTCACTTTGGTGGGAGCCGTATAAGGCATCCCACTCTTCCGCCCCCAAAATCAACGTCGTTTAGGGGCCACATTGAGTTCGGAAACCAAGATTGCACCAGGAATGGCTCTAGGCAATGCAATTGAGGACTATGTTTTCGATTGTTTAAATATTAATATGATTTTCCATGAATGTTTCATGTCTTTTCAGTACTTCGGTGCTAGAAACGTACTTTTTCATGCAATAACCCTCAGCCTCACGAGATACAATGGTCTTTTCAGCAAGAGATCACATTCAAAGTGTGGTAGTATGAGCACTTAGGTGGTTCGTCAGAAAAAGGTATCGTTCCACTGGAGCAAATCCTGAAACTGTCCTAACTAGTGAATCAATTGAATGTCAATCGAATCTTGTGACATTTCTGGCATATCGTATGGTGATGCTCAGAAACATCATCAAAGAGAGATTTCAGTGGAGGGCTGACGCATCTGATGACTGATTTGTCGCGATCAACCTCCTATCACTTTCATCAGGTACAACAACCTCTCCTTCCCATTTATCAAATTTCCATCAATAGCTACTTCTCGAAACCCCTTATTTTCGTAGAGTTTGCGCGCTATTGTATTCTCTGGGTGGACATATAGTCCGATCCTAGCAGGAATAGTACTACAACAACCACTTCGAGGGCCACTGTTTCTCGACTGCCATTGAACGCAGTATCTCATAGCCAAGTCAAGAAGTCGAGAGGCCACCCCTCTCCGTCGATGGGAGGAAGATGTGACCAAATTTAGAATCGTAGGTGCGTACTCGTGAGGAGACGTGTTTGTTGTGTCGTTGTCACTCTGAGCCATGATTGCGTTGGTGGGAAGCCAGGCCACCTCGCAGAATCCAATCACCTCCTCTGTGTTAATTAGACCAGAGGACGTTGTTGTTGTTGTTGTTGTTGTTTTTCGGAATGAGGACGATGGAAGAACTACTGTCAACATTTCATGGTGTTGTGGGACAATATTACAGAGAGTGGATTGATGGCCATTCCTAGACACAGAGAAGTGGGCCTCGGGAGAAAGTGCGATGGCAGTGTTCAATTTGTCACAAAATTCAGGATTGGATATTAATATATGAGCAATATTTTCATCACAGTCGATTATGTTTGGATAAGACTGTCCTGATGACAGCTATTATTGTTGCAATATGAGATTTGTGTCGACTCTATCGTTGAGGTTGAGGATAATCCTGTTTTCTGCAGCGGTAGCGTGGTTGTTGTTGAGGCTGGTGTTGATGGTATTTTTTGAGAATCATTTCGGAATGACCTACGCTGTTCATTATACATTCGAATTGTTCTTCTTCCTTCTTCCCAAGCAAGAAAACGATGATGCAATTGTTTTTTGAAAGAATTCATGGCATGTAACTGTAGTATGTGATTTTTCCAGTTGTTATTGTTGTAAGAAGTGGACACAATGGGAGCACTACATGATTCAATGGCGAGCATATTAGAAACAATATCAATATCCTTGAGGAGAGTTCTTCGTACCCGAAATCTTTGTCTCGAATAATCATGTTTGAAGGATGGTGGCAATGACAACAATGACAATGATTCAACTTGTTGCGATGGCACATCTACCGTTTTCGTATTTGTAGAATGCGTAGTCGGTGCTGAAGTGACCATGGCAGTTACCATAGAGACTTGGCTAGGTAGTTGGTGGAACGCCATGACAAAATGTACAACCTGGAGTATCGATTGTATCCTTGTCTTCATGGTAGCACTATCTGACTATCGGCAGTCCTTTTATTGAGAGTAATGAAAAAAGAGTAGAGGAAAACGAGATGAAAATCAAGTAACTGCCATTGGTTGGATCTGTAGAGTAGCAGTCTTGATATGATACACACTTCTTTGAAATACTCTAATTTTTGATTATAAAGTATCGTCCTGGTTGAGATTGGTTTGGCACATCATACTCCCATTGGAGGATTGATGAGTCAGTAAGTAGACGGACACAATGTTTGACGTCATTGGAATCCTGTCACTTGAGAAATGTATCTTTTGACAGTTCTTTATCGTACTATGTTCTACATAGGGGATCAGAAGAACAAATTTGTTTTTCATGATGTCACGTTCCCAATAGGAGGAGTAAACTTACTATCTCTTCTACGTATCCACCTCTACTACTCCTAATAATTAATAGTACTCCTACCATACTAATGGTACATACCCGTTCTATCACGACCACGCGAACAGTTTCGTGACACAGACTCACAAACTGTCATTCGATCAACACACACGTCAGGACACAACTACTATCGTGTTTCTTGAAAATTGTGAGTCATTGATACTCACAATCCAGCTTTAATACTACTACTATTCAATATGTGCAGCACCTCCTTCAATGGTGACCGCCACCCGGCTACAAAAGCTCTTCCACCAGTTCCACCGTACGATGAAAGCCAAGCTATTCTAGTGGACAATGTCACCTTCTCGTACGATCCCAAAGCGCTCAAGCCAACGCTGAGCAACTTGAATTTGAAACTACCCAAAGGCTCAAGGTGTCTCTTGATTGGAGCCAATGGTAGGTGCAAGTATCACTACTGCATATTATTACTGCATATTACTACTGCATATCACTACTGTATATCACTACTGTGAATCACAATTATATATCATTACTAAATATCACTACTGTATATCACTACTGTGTCTCTCAATTCCAACTTTGCATGGACCATCTCCTGCTCACCTCTGTTTCTCTCCAGGCTCGGGCAAATCGACTCTCCTTCGTCTGCTGTCTGGCCGCCATCTGGCCCATCCCGAAAACAGCCTCTCCCTCCTCGGTCTGCACGCCTTCCGCGACACCCGTCTCAACTTTCATCGTGCCTCTCTCGAGACAGATTGGGGCATGCGAACAGTGGCCTTTGCTGGATGTGGCGTGCCTCTCATGGCTGACATTCCTGTGCACAAAATGATGGAGAAGTTGCAAAACTCTTATCCTCAACGTAGAGACGAGCTGGTGGAGATGTTGGGGATTGATGTGCACTGGAGGATGCATATGCTTAGTGAGGGGCAGAGGAGGAGGGTGCAGCTGTTGGTGCAGTTGGTTCGGCCGTTTCAGATATTGCTCCTAGATGAGGTTACAGTAAGCTTGGATGTGTGTGTCAGGCAAGATCTGCTACGATGGCTGAGGAGGGAGAGTGAAGAGAGGGGGGCTACCATTGTGTATGCCACTCACATCTTTGATGGCTTGGACGACTGGGCCACGCATTTGTTTTATTTGAATAGTAGTGGTAGTTGTGGGTGGCAGGGAAAAATGGAGGAGTTGGATATTTATCAGAAGCTCAAGAGAGAGAATCATCCTTCCAAAATGTTGGCGATTGCAGAATGTTGGTTGAGGAAGGAGTTGGAAGAGAACCGTGCCAATAAGACAGTGGAGAAGGCTCAGGGTGAAATGGCACATTATGAAACGGTTGATCCCACGGATCGACAGGGCGGATACTCCAGTGGGAGAAATCTTGGTTCTGCCTCTACGATGAAGAGGGAAGGCCGTTTGAGTGATATCATGGGGAACAGTGGAGTTCTTGCCAAGCATTCATAGTCAGGTTTTGTTGTGTGAATAGAACATAGAACATCAATGTATTGCATAATTATGTAGATGAATCCAATTTTGTTACAACATACACTGCATGTGGATCAGCATCAATTGTATTTGTCTGCCTTTACCTGACGCATTATAGTAGTACAATCAAAAAAACCATTATCAAATCGAGGGTCGGCCTCTAATATCTAGTCGGATTAGGTTGTCATATGTATAGGACAGAGAAAGATACTATAGTCATGTCACCCACTGTCCTGTTTCAGTTCACTCTGACACAAGTACTTCCTGTGAAAGAGCACTGGGCAAATAAACGGGTTCATCATCATGGAATATAACATCATAAATCCTATTTTCATACTTATAGCGGATGGACAGGACAGCAACCAAATCCCTCAGCTTCTTTGGCCTCTCATCGGATGTAGTCCATTTCTTCTTCCACCACTGTAGCATACGTCTAGCACAAATACCAAACCCTTGAGTTCCAAGTCTGATGGCATCACCTTCGGTATCTTGCAAAGATGCAGTGGAATCATCTTCTGCCATCCAGTCTCTGTTACTAACACTCCCCAAGACATCGTAGAAACCAATCATATGTCTCTTTGAATCAGCTGGCATACAGAGAGCGCTATTGACTACCCAGAATTGTAATTGGACAGTAACATCCATAGTGTACCACTCAGAAATCATCCCTGCTCCATTGTTGTCATCCTTCACCGAAGAACAATGAATCCGTTGTCGATTTCTAGATTCTATTACTCCATAGAGAGCCTTTATTATCAACAATCCCCCTTGATCATCTTCCTTCTTGGCAATCAACTCTGCTTGGCGTGACATCAAATTCCTCTGCACAAGGGCATCCGATCGAGCTTTACTCCAATGTTGCTCCCACATACATATTTTCTCTTCCTCTAGACTTTGTCTCAATTGTTGCTCTTGAGCATCCTCCTCTTTCTGTTGCATCGAATACACCTTCCCCAACACCACTCTCAAAAACCTTTTACGAAGCATGGACGATGATGATGCGGCATCACAAAGTAGTTCCCCCACAATAACATCCACCACCATGGATACTAAGGAGGCATAGACCAACCGGTGAAACAAGTCCCACGGAGAACTAGCCATCGGATGGATTGAAAAGGGGATACATAGACGGACATCTCCTCTTTCCAGTTGAAACAACCACCACGTAATGCCGGTACTCCACCAACCCCCCTGTGAGGAAGAATCGCAATTCCACAACGTACCAAAGGATTGACGTAGGCCTACCCCAAGTCTAGAGAATCGAGAGGAAGAAAATGATCGAGTAATCATAGTTCCGAGGGAAAAGACGGGGCGACCATGACAATGTGAGTATTCCATAAAGGAATGGCATGATTGTGATCTCGTTAGCCTTTGCTCCATGTCTAATTTCAAAGTGCTAGAAGAGGAGAATGAGGAGGATATTGGTAGATTGCTTTTGTCACTTCTACTATCGTAAATT
Source organism: Cyclotella kingstonii (assembly GCA_036939535.1). NCBI lineage: Eukaryota > Bacillariophyta > Thalassiosirophyceae > Thalassiosirales > Thalassiosiraceae > Cyclotella > Cyclotella kingstonii. Next base: position 1,713 of record JALLAW010000117.1, on the reverse strand, counting down.
CTATCCATGTCTGAACCATATACTTCACTCAGTGATTGCTGCTTTTGGAAGTCCGAACAGTGAGACCAATAGTTTTTCTCTCCCCCAAGCAGTGGATTACCGTATCCAATACTCAACGACACTTTAGGTCGATAATCAAAAGCAGCGTTTTGAGCACTGTGTCTTGTCATTGGTATTCTGTCATTCTCTGTCTTACTACTACTGCCATTTTGAAGAGGAGAATAGTTCAAGTTTGTCAATACCAAGGAAAAATGTGGCGTTGGCCATAGCACCCAAGTTTTTGGATAGATTTGTGAGAATGGTGACAATTTCATCAGCAAATGAAGGCGCACAAATGGTGTACGATATTTATCTTTGAAAGAAAAATCATGGGTTCCAGAGAGTACATAATCGCAGGTAGGCAATGGCATAGTTGTAAGTGGTGCCAAAGTATGGGAGTAATGTGTTTTCGAGTAGCGGTAGATATGATGGTAGAGAGTACACAAGAGGTTGTCTGCATCCCAACGAAAGTGTGTTTTGCCATCCAAACTAGACAGTGATCCGCCCAAAGAAACTCTCGGGGTAGATCCTAATTGTACATTGCTATGAATGTTGCCAATCATGTTTTGGGGGGACATTGGAATGGAAATCAAGATAGGTAATCGATAGTTAACCGAGACTATTGTGTCTGCATAGCCAAGTTCTTTCCAAGTGGTGGAAGTTACCCCAATGGCCCCATGAAATCCTGAGTGTTGCTGCAGTCTTTGTTTTGCCTCTTTTAGTAGAGATTTGTCGATGTAGTTATACTTTGAGTTGTTTTTGTTATTGTGAGTGTCTTCTCTCCCATCTACATCATCATCAGATGAATTTCCATAGTGATGATAACTAGAGAGAATGACAGGAGGCGGTGGAAACGCAGCGTAGAGAGACATTTTCGATTGCTGTATGGAATACGTAGGTGGTAAAATAGTTGTGGGACTTTCGCTAGAAGTATTCGTTGAATATTTACTACTTGTAGTGATAGAGGAATCAGGATTGATTTTCTTCTTGTAGTGATTGCTGTGTTCTGCCATGGCATCATTCTGCAGTTGATACTGTAGCTGTTCCGTAGAATACTGATCCTGCTGTTGCTGCTTGTGATGAGCTATCGGTAAAATCATTTCAACAGGGATAACAATGGAAGCCTGCATGATTGAATGTCCTGGCACTGACCTAGAAAGCTGAGTCCATGATTCTTGTTGGACATAAGTGTGATTCTGGCCAGTGCTGAAATGGTGAACATCTAGAAACGGAGGTCTGCCACGATGACAAGTGAGACTTTCTCGGTATTGAGCAGTTGATTGAACAACAATCGGAATGTCAATCTTTAAGGGACAGAATGGATCACTGTCAGATGAGGATTGCTGAATTGGAGTACCAGTGTTGCTATTGCTATTGCTATTGCTGATGATGACGTCATTGTCAGCCTGGTCGTCGACACTTGAGGCATCTTCCACGTAAACCTCACCGATATGATCATCTTCGGACGAGGCCTCATCATCTCCTTCGTTGTCCTCCATCGGCCTTGTTGTTGGGATATATGGAACTAGATCTATCACAATATACTACTCCTACTATTTATGCGAACTAGGTAGAGGTGTAAAACATACTATACTCTACTCCGGATTTTTATCCAAGGAGACTGTTCTCTACCTCTATGTAGGGCAGTCACTTTCGTCCTGTTCCTACGTGTGG
>JALLAW010000116.1:0-18227 GCA_036939535.1 Cyclotella kingstonii | reverse complement strand
TGAATTTCCAACACAAACTTATTGAAGACTCTAGGAAATGTAATATTATATTTGAATTAAATTATTTTTCTTTAATAATTGAAAAACAGTTTCTGTAGGTTGAACACCATAATTTAACCATTTTGCAATTTTTTCTTTATCAAAATATGATTCTTTTGTAATTGGATTATAGTATCCCACTTCATCTACTGGTCGACCATTCCGTCGACTATGACTTTCTATAATAACTAATCGGTATGAAGGTTGCCTTTTTCGCCCGTTTCGTTTTAATCTTAACTTTAACATAAATTAATTTATAAATTTTAAGTTTTTAATTATTTTTCTTTAAATCTAAACGTACAATTTTTGATTCTAAAATTATCGTCTTGAATAATATTCAACGACTAATAACTCATTTAACTCCAATCCAACTTCACTTCTTACACAATAATTTTTTACCAACCCTTCAAATTTTTCTTTATTAAAGGTTAAATGACTAGGAAGATTACTAAAATTTGTATTTTTTAAATTATTTTCAATAATTTTTTTTGCAGATGATTTAGGCTTAACACTTATAATATCAGAAGGTTGACATTGAAAACTTGAAATATCAACAACTTTATTATTAACAATAATATGTCCATGATTTACAAGTTGACGAGCTGCTATGATAGTTGGCGCGTAACCTAATGAAAAACATATTGTATCTAATCGCATTTCTAATAACTGCAATAAAATTAACCCAGTTACCCCTTTACGACGACGAGCCTCTTTGACGTAAAGATACAATTGATTTTCATTTAAACCATAGTTAAATTTTAATTTTTGCTTTTCTTCTAATCGGATACCATACTCAGTTATTTTTTTTTTATTTTCACTTAAATTTTTTCCGTGCTGTCCAGGCTTACTAAATTTTTTTGACTTTTTTTTTGTTAAACCTGGAAGATTACCTAATCTTCTTGTAATTCGTAATTTCGGTCCTCGATAACGTGACATAAAAACTATTATTTATTTATGTAAATATATATTTGATTTTTCTTACTTTTTAATTTAAACTATTTTAAGTAGGGCGAGTGACCGGACTTGAACCGGCGAATGGTGGAATCACAACCCACTGCCTTAACCACTTGGCTACACCCGCCAAACTATTTTCCTCATATAACTATATCAAGTGATATCAAACGAAGTCTATATTAGTAAGAAAATATTTTATTTTTAAAATTATATTATGCAAAAAACAAAAATTTTTTTTTTAAATGGAGAAGAATATATTACAGATCAAATTATTAATTTATCTGATCTTGTTAGTTACTTTAAGTATAATGAATCGCTTTTAGTACTAGAATATAATCATTTTATTTGCCCCCAAAAAAATTGGTGCACGCACTTCCTTAACGATAAGGATAAAATTGAAATAGTAACGATTGTCGGTGGCGGTTAAATATCTTAAAATTTTTGATAAAACATCATCTAAAAACACTTTTATCAAAGATTTTAGGGTATAAAGTTAAGCTTTTGTAAAAACTAACCCATTACTTTTACAATATCGTTCCATAAATCTCATAAATCTATCCCAAGTTTCCGCACTTTTCATAATATAAATAGATTCAACAGCATACGGTTTACCAGTGACAAATTTAACACTGACATCCCTAGTTTCTAAAATCCCTTCTTCATCTATCATATACATACCTGTAATCTCGCCATTTAATGTTAAACTTTTATCTGTAATATTTGCATTTTTAAAAAGAAATGTTGCTGTTCCTGTACTACCATCTCTCGAACGAGTTAAACGAACATCAGGTAAAACTTTTTCGTCTGTACCTTTTACAAATTGAATACAAGCTATCATAATTTTCTCTAATAGGAAAAAAGGTATATTTATTGGGATTATGAAAAAATTCAATAATCATGCAAATTACTAAAAAGTTTTCATTCTAAAATAACTAACCAAAACTGGGGTGGCAGGATTCGAACCTACGAATGGCGGAGTCAAAGTCCACTGCCTTACCACTTGGCGACACCCCACTAAGGTAATATAGTTATTCAATAAATCTATATCGGTTTGATTCAACAAACGACTAAATATTGAGCAAGAAGGGATTCGAACCCCTGACACCGTAGTTCGTAGCCACGTGCTCTAGTCCACTGAGCTACAAGCCCAAACTATATTACCCTCGTACAATACTATATACGAGTATTTTTAGTAAAGCTTTTAAACGAAAAAAAATTTTAGCAAAAGTGAAAATTTAACTTGCCGAATTCTTATTTTATGTTTTAGAGTAATAAATAAGTAATTTTTATCTGTTTATTAAGATTTGAACTTATGCCAAAAAAAATATTATATCAAGACAATGCAAGACGTGCTTTAGAAAAAGGCATGGATATAATGGTAGAAGCTGTTTCAGTAACCTTAGGACCAAAAGGCCGCAATGTAGTTTTAGAGAAAACATATGGCTCCCCCCAAATTGTTAACGATGGTATAACAATAGCAAAAGAAATTAATTTAGTAGATCATATTGAAAACACAGGTGTTTCATTAATTCGACAAGCAGCTGCAAAAACAAATGATGTTGCTGGAGATGGTACAACAACAGCAACGGTTCTTGCCTATGCTATGGTTAAAGAAGGATTAAAAAATGTAGCAGCAGGAGCAAATCCAATTTCTATCAAATTGGGTATGGAAAAGGCTACTCAATACCTAGTTATTCAAATAAATGAATTTGCTCAACCAGTAGAAGAAATTGAATCAATAAAACAGGTAGCATCTATTTCAGCTGGTAATGATGATATTATAGGAGAACTAATAGCAGATGCATTAGGAAAAGTCGGTAAAGAAGGTATAATATCATTAGAAGAAGGAAAAGGAACTATTACGGAGTTAGAAATTACAGAAGGTATGAAACTAGAGAAAGGATTTATATCTCCTTACTTTATAACTGATACAGAAAAAATGGAAGTTTCTTATGAGAATCCTTACATATTATTAACAGATAAAAAGATTACATTAGTTCAACAAGATTTATTACCAATTTTAGAACAAGTTACAAAAACAAAACGACCTTTATTAATTATTGCTGAAGATGTCGAAAAAGAGGCATTAGCAACTTTAATTTTAAATAAATTACGCGGGATTGTTAATGTTGTAGCTGTTCGTGCGCCAGGATTTGGAGAATTAAGAAAATTAATGTTACAAGATATCGCTGTTTTAACAGGTGGAACTGTTATTACCCAAGACGCTGGATTAAGTTTAGATAATATTCAGTTAAATTTATTGGGTAAAGCAAGACGAATTATAGTAACGAAAGGTACAACAACAATTGTTGGTGATGGATTAGAAATTGAAAATATTAAGGTTCGATGTGAACAATTACGAAAACAAGTCAATATTGCGGAAACTTCTTATGAAAAAGAAAAGTTACAAGACCGGATTGCAAAACTCTCTGGTGGAATTGCTATTATTCGAATAGGAGCAGTAACCGAAACGGAAATGAAAGATAAAAAATTGCGTTTAGAAGATGCTATCAATGCAACTCGTGCTGCTGTTGAAGAAGGTATTGTTCCTGGAGGAGGCGCAACATTAACTCATTTATCAGAAAATTTAGTGACTTGGTCAAAAAATAACTTAAAAGAAGATGAATTGATTGGAGCCCTTATTATTTCGCGAGCAATTACAGCACCATTAAAAAGAATTGCGGAAAATGCTGGTATAAATGGTCCAGTTGTCATTGGAAAAGTTCAGGAACAAGAATTTGAAATTGGTTATAATGCTGCAAAAAATATATTTGGAAATATGTATACAGAAGGTGTTCTAGATCCTGCAAAAGTAACTCGTTCCGCTTTGCAAAATGCAACATCAATCGCTAGTATGATCTTGACGACAGAATGTATTATTGTTGATGATACAGAAATAAAAAAGTAGAAACCATGTTAAACTAGTAAAAGTATCGGAAAAAAAGTTTTTATTAACTTTATTATTGATTTTTTAAGGTCTCATTACAAACGTTTGAAATGAATTTTCATACTAAATTTTTTCTATATTAATAATTCAATATCTATTTCTGGGTTTGTGACAGAAATAGATATTAAATTATTATCAATTGAATATTAGACAAGAATTAAAATATTTGTAAATATTTGATTACGATCTATTGTGTAAGTTGATCTAATTTAAATGCAGTTGAGTTAAACTTTTTAATTGTTCAAAAGATTCTTTAATAGATTGGGAATTCATGGAAGATAAGTTTTCACGAAGAGTTGTTATTGCGGTCCTAATTTTCTTTTCGTCTTCTTCTGTACAATTATTCATTTCACTATTATTTAATTTTTTTTCGATCTCATCACAAAAAGATGTAGCAGAAACTATTATTTCATTTTTTTCTTTTTGTTCTTTATCAATTGTAGCATATTTTTCTGCTTCCTGTAGCATAGCATTAACTTCAGCTTCTGATAAATTCGAAGCACCTTGAATTGTTACATTTTGTTCTTTTCCTGACTCATTTTCTTTAGCTGTTACAGATAAAATACCATCGACATTGATATCAAACGTTACTTCAATTTGCGGTTTTCCTTTTGGTGCTTGTGGAATACCTTCTAATTTAAAGTTACCTAAGCTTTTATTTCCACTAACAATTTCCCTTTCGCCTTGTAAAACGTGAATTTCAACATTTGTTTGATTATCTGCAGCAGTTGAAAATAACTCTGATTTTTTAACTGGAATCGTAGTATTACGGGAAATAAGTTTTGTCATAATCCCTCCCACTGTTTCAACGCCAAGTGATAATGGTGTTACATCTAGCAATAAGATATCTTTTATTTCACCTGCTAAAATACCCGCTTGGATAGCTGCTCCAATAGCAACTACTTCATCAGGATTAACTGATTTGTTTGGTTTCTTTCCAGTTAAGGATTCTACTAATTGTTGAATAGCTGGAATTCTTGTTGATCCTCCTACCAACACAACTTCATTGATTGCAGATTTATCTAATTTTGCATCTTTTAATGCTTTTTCAACTGGAATACGACAACGATTAATTAAATCTGCACATAAAATTTCAAATTTTTCTCGTGTTAACTCTTGTTGAATATGTTTAGGACCTGTTTTATCTGCTGTAATAAATGGTAGATTAATTGTGGTTTTTTCAATATTCGATAATTCCATTTTTGCTTTTTCAGCTGCTTCTGTTAAACGTTGTAAAGCTTGGATATCTTTAGTTAAATTAGTACCTTCTTTTGTTTTAAAATCCTCTACTAACCAACGAACTAAAGCTTTATCAAAATCATCACCTCCTAGATTCGTATCTCCAGCGGTAGACAATACTTCAAAAATACCATCACCAACTTCTAAAATTGAAACGTCAAAGGTGCCACCACCTAAATCAAAAACTAAAATGGTTTCATTTTGTTTTTTATCTAAACCATAAGCTAAAGATGCTGCTGTAGGTTCATTAATAATACGTAAAACTTCAATACCAGCAATTTTTCCAGCGTCAACAGTTGCTTGACGCTGAGAATCATTGAAATAAGCAGGAACTGTGATTACAGCTTTAGTTACATCTTGCCCTAAATATTCTTTAGCATCGGTAATTAATTTTCTTATAACTTGAGCTGAAATTTCTTCAGGACTAAAATCTTTATTTAAAGAAGAACATTTAATTTTAATATTTCCATTGTTGTCTTTAATAACTTTATAAGGTAACTCTTTTGATTCTTCAGAAACCTCATCCGCTTTACAACCTATAAAACGTTTAACAGAGAAAAATGTGTTTTCTGCATTAACAACTGATTGACGTTTAGCAAGTTGACCGACTAATAATTCCTGTTTTTTTGTGTAAGCTACAATTGAAGGAGTTGTTCGAAACCCTTCTGCGTTCGTAATAACAGTAGGTTGTCCACCTTCAATTGCAGCCACTACAGAATTTGTTGTTCCTAAGTCAATTCCTACGACTTTATTCATATAATTCCTCTAATTTTGTATAAATTTATATTTCTTTATATATATTATATATTTCTTATAACAATGCAATATATAATATTTTATTATTAAAAACATATAATTATTGTGAACATTTTTTTTTAGTTAAAATATAATATATACATGCTAATAATATTATAAGCATGTATATATTTCTTATATAGACAAAATCTTTTAATTTTTTTAAACTCCTAAATAGTTTAGTGATTATAATTATTAAACTATTTATTTTTAAATTTTTTAAAAAGTAAATCTTTATCACTTTTAATATATATATTAAGTCTTTTTTTGGAGAAAAATATTGTGCCTTTAGGTTTATTAGGAAACAAAATTGGAATGACCCAAATATTTGATGAATCAGGGAACATAATTCCAGTTACAATTTTAAAAGTAGGACCTTGTGTAATTACTCAAGTTAAAACGACATTAAAAGATGGCTATAATGCAATTCAAGTTGGTTACGGTAACATTTCAACAAAATCGTTAACTCAACCACAATTAGGACATCTACAAAAATCAAATATTCAACCGGTAAAATATTTAAGAGAATTTCATATAAGTGATCCTAATAATTTTAATGTTGGACAAGTTTTAAATGTGAACTCATTTGTTGCGGGACAATTGATTAATGTTAACGGCAAAAGCATTGGTAAAGGTTTTTCAGGTCTTCAAAAACGTCATAATTTTGCAAGAGGTCCTATGACTCATGGATCGAAAAATCATAGAGCTCCGGGTTCAATCGGAATGGGAACAACACCAGGTCGGGTTTTGCCTGGTAAAAAGATGGCTGGACAACTTGGTAATAAAAATACAAACATTAAAAAATTAAAAATTGTTCAAGTAAATAATGATGAAAATATTCTAGTTGTCAAAGGAGCCATTCCTGGTAAACCTGGCAATTTAGTTAGTATAATTCCTTCAAAATAATCAATAAGAAAGATTATTAAATACATGAATATTAGAAAAAATCTTAAATGACTATTCAAAAAATTATAGAATATATTCCATTTGATTTAAATGGGCAAAAAATTTCCGATGAGAAATCTAGGCTTATACTTAATATAGCCGAAGATTCAAATAATTATTTAATCCATCGCGATATTTTAAGACATCAACTTTCTCAAAAACAAGGAACAGTTTCAACAAAAACTCGAAGTGAAGTTCGTGGTGGCGGTAAAAAACCTTGGCGTCAAAAAGGAACTGGCCGTGCTCGTGCTGGATCAAATCGTTCCCCATTATGGAAAGGTGGGGGAGTTATATTTGGTCCAAAACCCAAAACGATTAATTTTAAAATAAACAGAAAAGAACGTAATCTAGCGTTACAGACTTTGTTTTATAGTAAGCGGAATATTATGAGCATAGTTCCTAATTTAGAGTCAATTAAACCTAAGACGAAAGCTTTTTATAGTTTTTGTAAACAAGAAAATTTTAACGTAAATGACAAATTATTGGTAATAGTTTCTAAAAAAATACTACCTGTAAAGTTAGCAACTCAAAATCTAAAAAATGTCGAGTTAATTTCTGCATCAAATTTAAATACTTTAAGTTTATTAAAAGCAAAAAAAATTTTACTGACAACATCAGCACTCAATGATATCAAGGAGATTTATAGTGGATCAATACAGTAACCTTTTGACTTACTCACACCTGGATATTATAAAATATCCAATTATTACAGATAAAGCTACTAAATTATTAGTTAATAATCAATATAGTTTTGCTGTAAATCCCAAAGCAGATAAACTAGCAATTAAAACTGCGGTTGAATTTTTCTTTAAAGTTAAAGTAGTAAAAATCACTACTTCTCATTTACCAAAGAAACGAAAAAGAGTCGGTAAATTTATTGGTTGGAAATCACATTATAAAAAAGCCATTGTAACGTTGTCAGAAGGCGCTACAATAAACCTATTTGCAGAAGAAAATTAAGAATTATAGAAATTAAGCAAGTTTATGAGTATTCGCCTTTATAAATCGTATACACCGGGTACAAGAAATAGAGCTCTTTCATCTTTTTCAGAAATAACCCATGATAAACCAGAAAAGAATTTAATTAAAAAAAATCATCGAAGTAAAGGGAGAAATAACCGCGGAGTTATTACTATAAGACACCGAGGTGGTGGTCATAAAAAACAGTACCGATTAATTGATTTTAAACGGAATAAACAAAATATATCTGCAATTGTTTCTTCAATTGAATATGACCCAAACAGAAATTCACGAATTGCGTTGCTTCATTTTACAGATGGTGAAAAACGCTATATTCTACATCCAAATAGTTTAAATGTTGGTGATACCATTTTGTCTGGAAAAGGAATACCATTAAGCATAGGTAATGCATTACCGTTAGAGGAAATTCCTTTAGGAACATCTATTCATAATATTGAATTGATCCCTAATCGTGGAGGACAAATTGTCCGTTCAGCAGGTACATCTGCAAAAATTTTAGCAAAAGAAGGTAATTATGTTACTTTACGATTGCCATCAAAAGAAATCCGATTAATTCGGAAAGAATGTCTTGCAACAATTGGTGAATTAAGTAACAATGAAAATTTCTTAGTTCAAAGCGGTAAAGCTGGTAGAACACGTTGGTTGGGAAAACGCCCAACTGTGCGAGGTTCAGTAATGAATCCATGTGATCACCCACATGGTGGAGGAGAAGGTAGAACTCCTATAGGCCGTACTCGACCTTTAACTCCTTGGGGTAAGCCAGCTTTAGGTAAAAAGACAAGGTCACCTAAAAAGCTTAGCAATGCATATATTCTTCGTCGACGCTCTTAATTAATTCATAAAAAAATTTATTACTCAGACTCTTAAAAATGTCAAGATCATTAAAAAAAGGACCTTTTGTTGCATATCATTTGTTAAAAAAAATTAATAAAATGAATACAGATGAAAAGAAAGATGTAATTACAACTTGGTCACGTAGCTCTACAATCTTACCTAGTATGGTTGGATTTACAATTGCTGTTTACAATGGAAAGCAACATATTCCAGTTTTTATTTCAGATCAATTTGTTGGTCATAAACTTGGAGAATTTGTTTCTACAAGAACATTTAAATCACATATTAAGGCTGATAAAAAAACAAAACGCTAAGGAACAATTAAAAATGGCTAGATTAGAATTAACATTAAATTTTCCAAAAAATTTCAACATTAAAAGTTTTAATGTTGAAATTTTTTGGAAAATTTAATGTTAATTCTAATCTAGCCATTTTTAATTGTTCCTTAGCGTTTTGTTTTTTTATCAGCCTTAATATGTGATTTAAATGTTCTTGTAGAAACAAATTCTCCAAGTTTATGACCAACAAATTGATCTGAAATAAAAACTGGAATATGTTGCTTTCCATTGTAAACAGCAATTGTAAATCCAACCATACTAGGTAAGATTGTAGAGCTACGTGACCAAGTTGTAATTACATCTTTCTTTTCATCTGTATTCATTTTATTAATTTTTTTTAACAAATGATATGCAACAAAAGGTCCTTTTTTTAATGATCTTGACATTTTTAAGAGTCTGAGTAATAAATTTTTTTATGAATTAATTAAGAGCGTCGACGAAGAATATATGCATTGCTAAGCTTTTTAGGTGACCTTGTCTTTTTACCTAAAGCTGGCTTACCCCAAGGAGTTAAAGGTCGAGTACGGCCTATAGGAGTTCTACCTTCTCCTCCACCATGTGGGTGATCACATGGATTCATTACTGAACCTCGCACAGTTGGGCGTTTTCCCAACCAACGTGTTCTACCAGCTTTACCGCTTTGAACTAAGAAATTTTCATTGTTACTTAATTCACCAATTGTTGCAAGACATTCTTTCCGAATTAATCGGATTTCTTTTGATGGCAATCGTAAAGTAACATAATTACCTTCTTTTGCTAAAATTTTTGCAGATGTACCTGCTGAACGGACAATTTGTCCTCCACGATTAGGGATCAATTCAATATTATGAATAGATGTTCCTAAAGGAATTTCCTCTAACGGTAATGCATTACCTATGCTTAATGGTATTCCTTTTCCAGACAAAATGGTATCACCAACATTTAAACTATTTGGATGTAGAATATAGCGTTTTTCACCATCTGTAAAATGAAGCAACGCAATTCGTGAATTTCTGTTTGGGTCATATTCAATTGAAGAAACAATTGCAGATATATTTTGTTTATTCCGTTTAAAATCAATTAATCGGTACTGTTTTTTATGACCACCACCTCGGTGTCTTATAGTAATAACTCCGCGGTTATTTCTCCCTTTACTTCGATGATTTTTTTTAATTAAATTCTTTTCTGGTTTATCATGGGTTATTTCTGAAAAAGATGAAAGAGCTCTATTTCTTGTACCCGGTGTATACGATTTATAAAGGCGAATACTCATAAACTTGCTTAATTTCTATAATTCTTAATTTTCTTCTGCAAATAGGTTTATTGTAGCGCCTTCTGACAACGTTACAATGGCTTTTTTATAATGTGATTTCCAACCAATAAATTTACCGACTCTTTTTCGTTTCTTTGGTAAATGAGAAGTAGTGATTTTTACTACTTTAACTTTAAAGAAAAATTCAACCGCAGTTTTAATTGCTAGTTTATCTGCTTTGGGATTTACAGCAAAACTATATTGATTATTAACTAATAATTTAGTAGCTTTATCTGTAATAATTGGATATTTTATAATATCCAGGTGTGAGTAAGTCAAAAGGTTACTGTATTGATCCACTATAAATCTCCTTGATATCATTGAGTGCTGATGTTGTCAGTAAAATTTTTTTTGCTTTTAATAAACTTAAAGTATTTAAATTTGATGCAGAAATTAACTCGACATTTTTTAGATTTTGAGTTGCTAACTTTACAGGTAGTATTTTTTTAGAAACTATTACCAATAATTTGTCATTTACGTTAAAATTTTCTTGTTTACAAAAACTATAAAAAGCTTTCGTCTTAGGTTTAATTGACTCTAAATTAGGAACTATGCTCATAATATTCCGCTTACTATAAAACAAAGTCTGTAACGCTAGATTACGTTCTTTTCTGTTTATTTTAAAATTAATCGTTTTGGGTTTTGGACCAAATATAACTCCCCCACCTTTCCATAATGGGGAACGATTTGATCCAGCACGAGCACGGCCAGTTCCTTTTTGACGCCAAGGTTTTTTACCGCCACCACGAACTTCACTTCGAGTTTTTGTTGAAACTGTTCCTTGTTTTTGAGAAAGTTGATGTCTTAAAATATCGCGATGGATTAAATAATTATTTGAATCTTCGGCTATATTAAGTATAAGCCTAGATTTCTCATCGGAAATTTTTTGCCCATTTAAATCAAATGGAATATATTCTATAATTTTTTGAATAGTCATTTAAGATTTTTTCTAATATTCATGTATTTAATAATCTTTCTTATTGATTATTTTGAAGGAATTATACTAACTAAATTGCCAGGTTTACCAGGAATGGCTCCTTTGACAACTAGAATATTTTCATCATTATTTACTTGAACAATTTTTAATTTTTTAATGTTTGTATTTTTATTACCAAGTTGTCCAGCCATCTTTTTACCAGGCAAAACCCGACCTGGTGTTGTTCCCATTCCGATTGAACCCGGAGCTCTATGATTTTTCGATCCATGAGTCATAGGACCTCTTGCAAAATTATGACGTTTTTGAAGACCTGAAAAACCTTTACCAATGCTTTTGCCGTTAACATTAATCAATTGTCCCGCAACAAATGAGTTCACATTTAAAACTTGTCCAACATTAAAATTATTAGGATCACTTATATGAAATTCTCTTAAATATTTTACCGGTTGAATATTTGATTTTTGTAGATGTCCTAATTGTGGTTGAGTTAACGATTTTGTTGAAATGTTACCGTAACCAACTTGAATTGCATTATAGCCATCTTTTAATGTCGTTTTAACTTGAGTAATTACACAAGGTCCTACTTTTAAAATTGTAACTGGAATTATGTTCCCTGATTCATCAAATATTTGGGTCATTCCAATTTTGTTTCCTAATAAACCTAAAGGCACAATATTTTTCTCCAAAAAAAGACTTAATATATATATTAAAAGTGATAAAGATTTACTTTTTAAAAAATTTAAAAATAAATAGTTTAATAATTATAATCACTAAACTATTTAGGAGTTTAAAAAAATTAAAAGATTTTGTCTATATAAGAAATATATACATGCTTATAATATTATTAGCATGTATATATTATATTTTAACTAAAAAAAAATGTTCACAATAATTATATGTTTTTAATAATAAAATATTATATATTGCATTGTTATAAGAAATATATAATATATATAAAGAAATATAAATTTATACAAAATTAGAGGAATTATATGAATAAAGTCGTAGGAATTGACTTAGGAACAACAAATTCTGTAGTGGCTGCAATTGAAGGTGGACAACCTACTGTTATTACGAACGCAGAAGGGTTTCGAACAACTCCTTCAATTGTAGCTTACACAAAAAAACAGGAATTATTAGTCGGTCAACTTGCTAAACGTCAATCAGTTGTTAATGCAGAAAACACATTTTTCTCTGTTAAACGTTTTATAGGTTGTAAAGCGGATGAGGTTTCTGAAGAATCAAAAGAGTTACCTTATAAAGTTATTAAAGACAACAATGGAAATATTAAAATTAAATGTTCTTCTTTAAATAAAGATTTTAGTCCTGAAGAAATTTCAGCTCAAGTTATAAGAAAATTAATTACCGATGCTAAAGAATATTTAGGGCAAGATGTAACTAAAGCTGTAATCACAGTTCCTGCTTATTTCAATGATTCTCAGCGTCAAGCAACTGTTGACGCTGGAAAAATTGCTGGTATTGAAGTTTTACGTATTATTAATGAACCTACAGCAGCATCTTTAGCTTATGGTTTAGATAAAAAACAAAATGAAACCATTTTAGTTTTTGATTTAGGTGGTGGCACCTTTGACGTTTCAATTTTAGAAGTTGGTGATGGTATTTTTGAAGTATTGTCTACCGCTGGAGATACGAATCTAGGAGGTGATGATTTTGATAAAGCTTTAGTTCGTTGGTTAGTAGAGGATTTTAAAACAAAAGAAGGTACTAATTTAACTAAAGATATCCAAGCTTTACAACGTTTAACAGAAGCAGCTGAAAAAGCAAAAATGGAATTATCGAATATTGAAAAAACCACAATTAATCTACCATTTATTACAGCAGATAAAACAGGTCCTAAACATATTCAACAAGAGTTAACACGAGAAAAATTTGAAATTTTATGTGCAGATTTAATTAATCGTTGTCGTATTCCAGTTGAAAAAGCATTAAAAGATGCAAAATTAGATAAATCTGCAATCAATGAAGTTGTGTTGGTAGGAGGATCAACAAGAATTCCAGCTATTCAACAATTAGTAGAATCCTTAACTGGAAAGAAACCAAACAAATCAGTTAATCCTGATGAAGTAGTTGCTATTGGAGCAGCTATCCAAGCGGGTATTTTAGCAGGTGAAATAAAAGATATCTTATTGCTAGATGTAACACCATTATCACTTGGCGTTGAAACAGTGGGAGGGATTATGACAAAACTTATTTCCCGTAATACTACGATTCCAGTTAAAAAATCAGAGTTATTTTCAACTGCTGCAGATAATCAAACAAATGTTGAAATTCACGTTTTACAAGGCGAAAGGGAAATTGTTAGTGGAAATAAAAGCTTAGGTAACTTTAAATTAGAAGGTATTCCACAAGCACCAAAAGGAAAACCGCAAATTGAAGTAACGTTTGATATCAATGTCGATGGTATTTTATCTGTAACAGCTAAAGAAAATGAGTCAGGAAAAGAACAAAATGTAACAATTCAAGGTGCTTCGAATTTATCAGAAGCTGAAGTTAATGCTATGCTACAGGAAGCAGAAAAATATGCTACAATTGATAAAGAACAAAAAGAAAAAAATGAAATAATAGTTTCTGCTACATCTTTTTGTGATGAGATCGAAAAAAAATTAAATAATAGTGAAATGAATAATTGTACAGAAGAAGACGAAAAGAAAATTAGGACCGCAATAACAACTCTTCGTGAAAACTTATCTTCCATGAATTCCCAATCTATTAAAGAATCTTTTGAACAATTAAAAAGTTTAACTCAACTGCATTTAAATTAGATCAACTTACACAATAGATCGTAATCAAATATTTACAAATATTTTAATTCTTGTCTAATATTCAATTGATAATAATTTAATATCTATTTCTGTCACAAACCCAGAAATAGATATTGAATTATTAATATAGAAAAAATTTAGTATGAAAATTCATTTCAAACGTTTGTAATGAGACCTTAAAAAATCAATAATAAAGTTAATAAAAACTTTTTTTCCGATACTTTTACTAGTTTAACATGGTTTCTACTTTTTTATTTCTGTATCATCAACAATAATACATTCTGTCGTCAAGATCATACTAGCGATTGATGTTGCATTTTGCAAAGCGGAACGAGTTACTTTTGCAGGATCTAGAACACCTTCTGTATACATATTTCCAAATATATTTTTTGCAGCATTATAACCAATTTCAAATTCTTGTTCCTGAACTTTTCCAATGACAACTGGACCATTTATACCAGCATTTTCCGCAATTCTTTTTAATGGTGCTGTAATTGCTCGCGAAATAATAAGGGCTCCAATCAATTCATCTTCTTTTAAGTTATTTTTTGACCAAGTCACTAAATTTTCTGATAAATGAGTTAATGTTGCGCCTCCTCCAGGAACAATACCTTCTTCAACAGCAGCACGAGTTGCATTGATAGCATCTTCTAAACGCAATTTTTTATCTTTCATTTCCGTTTCGGTTACTGCTCCTATTCGAATAATAGCAATTCCACCAGAGAGTTTTGCAATCCGGTCTTGTAACTTTTCTTTTTCATAAGAAGTTTCCGCAATATTGACTTGTTTTCGTAATTGTTCACATCGAACCTTAATATTTTCAATTTCTAATCCATCACCAACAATTGTTGTTGTACCTTTCGTTACTATAATTCGTCTTGCTTTACCCAATAAATTTAACTGAATATTATCTAAACTTAATCCAGCGTCTTGGGTAATAACAGTTCCACCTGTTAAAACAGCGATATCTTGTAACATTAATTTTCTTAATTCTCCAAATCCTGGCGCACGAACAGCTACAACATTAACAATCCCGCGTAATTTATTTAAAATTAAAGTTGCTAATGCCTCTTTTTCGACATCTTCAGCAATAATTAATAAAGGTCGTTTTGTTTTTGTAACTTGTTCTAAAATTGGTAATAAATCTTGTTGAACTAATGTAATCTTTTTATCTGTTAATAATATGTAAGGATTCTCATAAGAAACTTCCATTTTTTCTGTATCAGTTATAAAGTAAGGAGATATAAATCCTTTCTCTAGTTTCATACCTTCTGTAATTTCTAACTCCGTAATAGTTCCTTTTCCTTCTTCTAATGATATTATACCTTCTTTACCGACTTTTCCTAATGCATCTGCTATTAGTTCTCCTATAATATCATCATTACCAGCTGAAATAGATGCTACCTGTTTTATTGATTCAATTTCTTCTACTGGTTGAGCAAATTCATTTATTTGAATAACTAGGTATTGAGTAGCCTTTTCCATACCCAATTTGATAGAAATTGGATTTGCTCCTGCTGCTACATTTTTTAATCCTTCTTTAACCATAGCATAGGCAAGAACCGTTGCTGTTGTTGTACCATCTCCAGCAACATCATTTGTTTTTGCAGCTGCTTGTCGAATTAATGAAACACCTGTGTTTTCAATATGATCTACTAAATTAATTTCTTTTGCTATTGTTATACCATCGTTAACAATTTGGGGGGAGCCATATGTTTTCTCTAAAACTACATTGCGGCCTTTTGGTCCTAAGGTTACTGAAACAGCTTCTACCATTATATCCATGCCTTTTTCTAAAGCACGTCTTGCATTGTCTTGATATAATATTTTTTTTGGCATAAGTTCAAATCTTAATAAACAGATAAAAATTACTTATTTATTACTCTAAAACATAAAATAAGAATTCGGCAAGTTAAATTTTCACTTTTGCTAAAATTTTTTTTCGTTTAAAAGCTTTACTAAAAATACTCGTATATAGTATTGTACGAGGGTAATATAGTTTGGGCTTGTAGCTCAGTGGACTAGAGCACGTGGCTACGAACTACGGTGTCAGGGGTTCGAATCCCTTCTTGCTCAATATTTAGTCGTTTGTTGAATCAAACCGATATAGATTTATTGAATAACTATATTACCTTAGTGGGGTGTCGCCAAGTGGTAAGGCAGTGGACTTTGACTCCGCCATTCGTAGGTTCGAATCCTGCCACCCCAGTTTTGGTTAGTTATTTTAGAATGAAAACTTTTTAGTAATTTGCATGATTATTGAATTTTTTCATAATCCCAATAAATATACCTTTTTTCCTATTAGAGAAAATTATGATAGCTTGTATTCAATTTGTAAAAGGTACAGACGAAAAAGTTTTACCTGATGTTCGTTTAACTCGTTCGAGAGATGGTAGTACAGGAACAGCAACATTTCTTTTTAAAAATGCAAATATTACAGATAAAAGTTTAACATTAAATGGCGAGATTACAGGTATGTATATGATAGATGAAGAAGGGATTTTAGAAACTAGGGATGTCAGTGTTAAATTTGTCACTGGTAAACCGTATGCTGTTGAATCTATTTATATTATGAAAAGTGCGGAAACTTGGGATAGATTTATGAGATTTATGGAACGATATTGTAAAAGTAATGGGTTAGTTTTTACAAAAGCTTAACTTTATACCCTAAAATCTTTGATAAAAGTGTTTTTAGATGATGTTTTATCAAAAATTTTAAGATATTTAACCGCCACCGACAATCGTTACTATTTCAATTTTATCCTTATCGTTAAGGAAGTGCGTGCACCAATTTTTTTGGGGGCAAATAAAATGATTATATTCTAGTACTAAAAGCGATTCATTATACTTAAAGTAACTAACAAGATCAGATAAATTAATAATTTGATCTGTAATATATTCTTCTCCATTTAAAAAAAAAATTTTTGTTTTTTGCATAATATAATTTTAAAAATAAAATATTTTCTTACTAATATAGACTTCGTTTGATATCACTTGATATAGTTATATGAGGAAAATAGTTTGGCGGGTGTAGCCAAGTGGTTAAGGCAGTGGGTTGTGATTCCACCATTCGCCGGTTCAAGTCCGGTCACTCGCCCTACTTAAAATAGTTTAAATTAAAAAGTAAGAAAAATCAAATATATATTTACATAAATAAATAATAGTTTTTATGTCACGTTATCGAGGACCGAAATTACGAATTACAAGAAGATTAGGTAATCTTCCAGGTTTAACAAAAAAAAAGTCAAAAAAATTTAGTAAGCCTGGACAGCACGGAAAAAATTTAAGTGAAAATAAAAAAAAAATAACTGAGTATGGTATCCGATTAGAAGAAAAGCAAAAATTAAAATTTAACTATGGTTTAAATGAAAATCAATTGTATCTTTACGTCAAAGAGGCTCGTCGTCGTAAAGGGGTAACTGGGTTAATTTTATTGCAGTTATTAGAAATGCGATTAGATACAATATGTTTTTCATTAGGTTACGCGCCAACTATCATAGCAGCTCGTCAACTTGTAAATCATGGACATATTATTGTTAATAATAAAGTTGTTGATATTTCAAGTTTTCAATGTCAACCTTCTGATATTATAAGTGTTAAGCCTAAATCATCTGCAAAAAAAATTATTGAAAATAATTTAAAAAATACAAATTTTAGTAATCTTCCTAGTCATTTAACCTTTAATAAAGAAAAATTTGAAGGGTTGGTAAAAAATTATTGTGTAAGAAGTGAAGTTGGATTGGAGTTAAATGAGTTATTAGTCGTTGAATATTATTCAAGACGATAATTTTAGAATCAAAAATTGTACGTTTAGATTTAAAGAAAAATAATTAAAAACTTAAAATTTATAAATTAATTTATGTTAAAGTTAAGATTAAAACGAAACGGGCGAAAAAGGCAACCTTCATACCGATTAGTTATTATAGAAAGTCATAGTCGACGGAATGGTCGACCAGTAGATGAAGTGGGATACTATAATCCAATTACAAAAGAATCATATTTTGATAAAGAAAAAATTGCAAAATGGTTAAATTATGGTGTTCAACCTACAGAAACTGTTTTTCAATTATTAAAGAAAAATAATTTAATTCAAATATAATATTACATTTCCTAGAGTCTTCAATAAGTTTGTGTTGGAAATTCA
>JALLAW010000115.1:0-17996 GCA_036939535.1 Cyclotella kingstonii | reverse complement strand
CTGTAAAGACGTTGTCGATGACCGAGTTTATCTATAACCAGGATGCTCGGACTGCCCTGTTCCCTTGTCTGAGACCCATGAAATATTTGCCTTCGTCTTCTAGCGGTGTGGTAGAGTCGCCATAGGCCGTCCGTTGAAAGAACTTCATTTCTTGAAGTGAACGTAACGCTGCGCAGATTGCCGGATTACCTATAAGATTGAGTGGTTCACTCGGTCGTAGCAGTTTGCTGCGTCCACAGAGACTACTGCTAGTGGATGGCATAGTTGGAAAGAGAAGTCGATCATGAGAACATTATCCCATCAAGCATCTTCTGATGTAGAGCCTTTCTGATTATAAAGATCTTCTGGGATCGAGTGTGTGAGTGACTGTGGTGCATTCTGACCGAAGTAGAACTGATTAAAGAAATTGGATTCCGCTTCGTAGAGTTGAATCGCTCGCAGTTTTTAAACCAGCCCCACTCCTGCATTTTTTTCTTACGTCACTTGAATTCCGTTGCCTCAGCTGCTAGGAGGAATCCCTGTGCTCGTAATCAGATTTAACTGTCGCACCATGCAGTAAGGCGTTCTTCTAATGACGTTTGCATGATTGGAGCAACATGTGTTAGGGTTAACCTGGAGCCCACATCTTTTCGTATCGCGGCTTCAATGTCCTCTTTAGAACTGTGGGTAATTTCAGAGCAATTGACCATGGTTGTCACCATTGTTACATTGGACGACCGTGGTCCTTTTGTAGTCGCCTTGATCATACACCAAGAGTTACGTACCGCCTTTCTGTTCAAGATGATTTTGATTTCTTTTTCGGGTTCCCCTCTTTGTTCCTCGCCTCCAACAGACACTGCCGCAGGTGCTCTTGCTGTAACCACTTGGATCTACTCGAGAAGTCTTTCTGAACTGCTCGTCTCTTTTCGATCTCGAAGTCGATATCCTGAAAGGAGAGAGATGAGGGGTCCAAGATGCCTAACCTACGTGCGAACCTAGTCAAATTACCTTTGTTTGTTCTTTTGCCCTCCTGCATTCGGTGTAGTTGTTTCAGAGCATGGATCCTGTCGTACCATAGCTTAACTTCCGGGTTGAAGGGTAATTTGGTGTGAGAATTTTCCTGCATTCTTTTTCAGCGTATAGTCTGATCTCCGACATCTGTTTATATAAACGCTACAGCTTCGTCGTAACTTCTTCCCGCTCTTCTGACATCCACTTTCCATCTAACTGTGATAACTTTTCTAACACTTTATAGGGTCATATTGCTGTTCTACCTCACAAATGTAGTTTTTCACGGCCATTTTATTTGATGTCACTAAGCACTTTCCTGCTGGAGAGCAGAATTTGAGCGTTTCCTGACCGAGCAAAGATACCGACGATATGTCGAAGATGAAAGCTCTGTGGTCACCGGGAGATTCAGAGAAAGGAAGGATGAGTCACTTCTAGGTCTTTCGATTTGAAGCACACGTCGATTGGGTAAGATCCATTGATATGAGTAGCAGGTGGTGACCCGCCGTAGTATTTGTGGGAAACTCTTCAATATCTGGAACAGCCCTTTCTAGTCTTCTCCGGAAGTCACCGTTTAGAATATTGTCATTGCAGTCCATTAGTATGATTAACTTTTTTCCTTGTTGAGACCAGTAGCTGCATTACCCTATAAAGTTCAAATTAAACATCTCTTGTGGTGCGACTAGTCCATCTGATGTCGGATACGGCCGGATCTGATTCCTATCGATGTAGCGCATATGCTGTTGGTAAACTGTCTTAAGTCCAAGCGGTTTTCCTGAGCCATTTCTATAGGCGACTACGACTCTCGCGACTTTGTCAGGGTTTAAGAAGATCTTCCACGAAAGCCATCGTCCAGCTGTCTGAAGTTCCTTTCCCAGCCTTTTGCATATTGTCCAAATCTTCTCTGTACAACAGCCCGGTCCCGCCTGGTTGATGAAAAGTAATCGCTTCTGATGGATCGCTGTTTAAAGCGAATGCAGATTTGAGATTTTCTTCATTGAACCATCTGGTTAGAGTGTTGTGTCTGTTTATATTCCACTTAGTGCTGACATCTAGAAGAGCCGTAAGTTTAACATTGTAGTAGGATATTAATCGTTGAAGTAATGTTAATTAATATTTTCTCGTTGCCTCAGTTGAACAGCCGCCCATTTGAAACATCATGATTCTAAAAGTCCCTGATTCCATGGAGTTAGATGTTGTACCTAGAGCCGGTTGATCTGCATTATTTATGGCGTTGCCACAGAGCTGCGAGGTGAGCTCGATGTCATCTGTTGGTGGTAGAAGAAATTAGTTCTTAACCTTTGACAGAGAAAGTTTGTTACTGCTCTGAAATGCCGCTGCTCTTGCTGCCTGTTGTCCACGTTTTCGGATTGCTCCATTGTGTCCTGCCCCGTAACACCGGCTGCTATTGTCAGGATGCGCAATAGCAGACTGACCCAGAGAGTTACCCCTCATTGGCCACGCCCTCCTCGGAAGATGACGTAGTCATTTGATCTTCTTGATCTGCTGCTGTGGTTTACATAAGGGGTCTTACTGGGGTTTTCGCTTCAATGATAGCTTCATTAAGCTGTGATGCAATGAGAGTAAGGTGCTCAAGTTGGCTGTCGATAGTCGAGCCGCCTTCTTCCTTGAGGTAATGAATTAACTGTGGTGGGAAGCGTTCTTCCCCTACTCGTACCTGGTCAATCATGTGGATGTTGTCAGCTAAAGCCTGAATGTGTTCCATCATTCTTTCTCCAATCTCGTTGTTAAAGTCGAGTAGCATCCCACCAAGATCGCTTGGCTTCTCTCCGCAGCCGCGGTCGAATATCGTTACTGTTGTGTATTTTGGGAAAGTGGGAATTTCTCTCAATTTATCTACCGCCTTCTCATTATCTACTTCATTACCCTCTGTCATCGACATGTTATTATCCAATCCGTCTTCCTCACTGGCTATAGATTAATCTTCTATTAGTCTGTCCTGTCTAGTTAGAATCGATGCACTATCATCCACAGAGATAACACTTTGACCAGCGCTCTCCAGCTCCTTGTTAGTGAGTAGATCTGAATTTTCGCTCCCAACGTTGATTTCGAAGTATTCTTCGCTGCCACTCGAGCCTTCTTCCAGGCCAAACACTGTATCTCCGATAGAGCCTACCGACTGCGCAGAACCTTGTAATGCGTGCTTCCTCCCAGACTGCCCTAATCCTATGTAATCAGCAGCATCGGATATCTCACTTGGTGGAGTCCTGGATGGAGTTGACATGGATTGACCTGCCTCCTGTTGTAGAACCAATGTCATGTCAAAGTATTTATTTGCAGCCGCTGATCCCAGCAAACAGCTGTCCTGCGAGACAATGTGCGCATAGTCGCGACTGCTGAATTGTGCAGTGGCGAGCAAGGAGAGTGAAGTATAATCGGAGCTAGCCTAGATTAGATCAACCGGTCCTCCAGGTGGCAGCCGTGGTTATCATCCAGAGATACATATTAGGACCCGGAAATCGCTGATATCTCGAAATCTATCTTTCTGCTTCAGTACATCCTTTTGAGAAGTGACCCACGAAAGCTCCTGTCTCATCGCGCGTTATGCATAACCAGAATTGGAGACCGTTGATTCTCATTAGACGAATAATTTTTCTGATGAACAGAACCGAATGCTCCTTCCTATTCGGGTCGTCTGGGTTTGGAATGCTTTGAACTTTATGAACTACATCTGGGTCCCTCAGTCCCGAAATTAAAACTGGAGCCGCGCATATCTGTAGAGCTACATGACCGTCTACCAGTTTTATATAATCTGTTCTATGTAGTGGAGGACCTCGATATGATGGGGCTTCTACGGTTCTGGCAAAGATTCCCCATATGTTTTTCCATAGGTCATCTGCTTTTCCTTGCTCCAGAAGATATTCCAGTCTTGGGCGGTCTAAAATTTTGACTTTGAAGGCGAAAGCTTTATCATTTCTTTGTTTTTCTCCACTTGGCATAAAAGGAGGGTAGTCTGATATTATGGTGAAGTTGAATGTCCCCGTGGAGAACGGATAGTTGCCTTTTGCGCTGGTGATCAATTTGTTTTCCAGCTTGGCTAATTTGGCTTTGGTTTCAAAGTCCACGTCCAGAGCGTCAATATAATTAGTATATTCTGAGTCGTCCTTAGGGCCTCACAGGGTTTGATGGATAGGATCATATTGTTTTCTCTGAGGTCACCACGAAGTAACGATGTGAATTTCTCTGTGATCCGATCTGTCGTTGCAAGAATACAGCTACATTTGTAACGCTGTTTCATCTCGTCGAAGGGGTTGTCGAGGGCAAAGTAAAAGTACAAGGAGTGTCTCAAGTGCACCTCCGGGAACCTTGAGCGTCTCGTGATTGGAGGATTGTCAGACTTGTCAGAGAGGAATCTCGCAGACGAGTCCTTACATCTGTGTAATAACTCGAGCAGCCAGGCTAGTTTATCATTCGCCCTTTCACGGACCTTCCCTCCTTTTTTTCCATCCTTAGGCTGAATTCCATTACACACTCATGTAGAATGGAGTTGTCCACTTCGGGTTGTTGTAATGAAAAGGCGATAGATATATTCGCCTCTTGAAGACGGGTTTCCGGATGTCGGGAGAATTTTTCCAGTAGATTTTTAGCCGTCCCACTTTTCTTGGAGTTGCTCTTTTTTGGACCTTTAATCGAGGGCATTTTAACCATTTTTTATGGATTCTGCGACTGCGTCGATGCCCGCTGCTAGATATGTACTCTGGTAATGAGTGGGGGAAAAACCACTGTCTTTAGCAGGGGTCATTTCCACGTCCTCAAGAGTAGCATTATTCTGCCCTCTTAAGTTGTTTTCGGGCTTATCCGTCCCCACTTTTTTGTTGATGGATATGCATTTCTGTCCATGGTGGAAGTTCTGGCAATTTTATAGTAGTTGAACAAAGAGGGGGTACGGTGTTCCGCCTCTTTTGCTTGACTCGTCAGGATTCATTCAAAGTACTTTAAAATTGCTCTTTTCTTTTCGTTGGGAGATCTTCTCCTGACTGTTCTGGGATTTTTTATTGTAGTCGCAATAAGATTAGGTGTTTTATAGCTTCGAATTTGCCGTCGTCGTTTTAGCGGCAAAAGAGCATGATCTAATTGGTTGGTCCTAGCAATTCCTATATAGCTCTAGTATATATTTGTGTATGTAGGATGATACGAGTATAATCAGTAGATAGTTTTACTTTTGGTTTTTTCTTCTACGGAAAAAGTGTCCGTTGACAGAATAGTTGTTGCCGGCAGGAACGCATCCTCTCTCTGTTAGTCTGCCATTTCCAGAGTCGCCGTGGCCGCTTCCGGTAGTAACTGCGCTTGCTTCACTATGCCGGTCTTCAACTCCCCTTGAATCTCCTCTCTTGCAGCCTCTGGAGTAGATTCTGCCTCTTGTATTTGTTTCCCGCCTGCCACCACTCTCACCCGCGACGTTCTTAATTGTAACCTCGTACCCCATTGCCTTCCGGCTTCCGACCTCTCCGTTGCCGTTCGGGTCATAGATTCCGTGATTCCCGCTGTGGCTTCCTGGTCGTATACGACTGCATTCCCGCAATTATTCAGACTGACTGACTTAGTAGAACCCTCTTCGTTCCTGTGCTTCATGACCAACTCCTTCAACTTGTCCTCGTTCTCCCACTCTCTAGCGGTGTCATCCTCCATCGTTGACCGTACACTCTTGGGTAGCTCATCAGTCCCCGCTGGTACTTCTACTAACTATCGCAACAAATTCTGGTAATGCATCATCTGTGGTCCCACGAGGTAAACAGACCTCTCCTGGTACTGGGGCTATCGATGCGAAGGAGTCCTATTCCCCTTCCGTGTCTGATAGACAGATCCGACAACGCGTTTGGTTCGACCCTATGTTCGCTTCCCCGTCCTTTAACTCCTCCGAAACTCCTTTCTCACTGTCCAACTCTACCAGTGTTCTCACCCGCTTTGCCGCCCCGAAGACTACATCTGGCTCTTTTGCGGAAACACCCTGCGTCACTTCCGTCAGCCATCTACTACCAGGGTCAATTCGAAGACGCTTTGCGAAAGTAGGATAATTTACGCCTGGACCCTTGTTGTACCCTGGATGACATATTTATTCTCCCGCACGGAAGGTCCGTGTTCTTGTCGACAATGTATGCGAACAATCTGAAGGCCTCATGTTCACATCTGTTGCGACCGCCAGCACGACATCTGTTGGTAAAAATTGTCGCATGGCCGACCCAAACAAGCAACTCTACTTTATCTTCGTCGCTATCCTCGAACTTTGAGAGATGTTCCAGGTAGATGTCGTCGAGCGCGAGAAGCACAGAGATTGGTCTACTGTCGGGGGTTTAAAGTAGACTGTATCCTGGTAGTCCGAATATAGGTGATGGCTGTGTCCCACATATTGGCTACCCGCAAAGGCTTCCGATAAGATGGCGCTGACACTAATTAGTTATAGCTTGGGGTACCGTTGTCGTAGGAGATGAAATAGCGGTGCCAAACATGCCCTGATTTCCAGGTGGATAACGGAGAGTTTGTGTTCTATGTCCAATGGCTCTACGAGATCCGAGAGCTACTTTCTACCACGGTTGCCACCAGGGAGGGGGTCCAGTCTTTGAGCGCTAGACTTGCGAGTAGATCCCTCACTCTTTCCAAGGTATTTGGAGGGGTTAGGTGACCTAAGCTCACAATTTTCAGTGGAAATCTGTAGTCGGATTGTATTAACTTCGAGATGAAACAACTATGTTCTTGGTGATTGTAGAAAGACGCTACCTCCCTTTCTCTGGTGAAAACTGTCATCATCCCTTTCTACCGAATAACTTTGTTCCCGTGCAGCGTTTCCTCGTAGCCTGGGAAAGGAGCCCATTCTTCTAAACGGAGGGCTTTGCGGAGCGTCGAATGAATAGTCGAGTCCGTTTTGCACGAAGACTCGCGGTGGCATACATTCACACATTGATTATTGAGCCAGAAGTTGCATGTCTGAGAGTATAGGTTTAACGGAGACCATCGAAGAGGTATGCCTCGGAGGGTTGTTGTTGCATTTCTTCAGCTCGTTTTTTTCCTGATCTCCGACGAGAAAGGAGGTATTTCTTTCCTCGACAGTTTCTTCAAGAGTCTGAAGGTGTCTCCGTTCTGTTGTAAGAAGCGATGCAGGCAATCGACGTTTTTGGATCCTAGGGGAGATAATAAAGTGAGTGGTACCTACAGTGAACTGTTCAATATGAAGATGTGTCAATCCAAAAGTAAGGCTGTCCACTGTTGTATCGCACGTGGTAGTGACATGTTACTACTCTCGATTTAGGTGATAAGGCGCGCTATCTATGTCCTTGTTCTGGAGAGTGTTGTCGTATCCCCTGTTTTTTTACCCGAAAGAGTCGGATCAGTCCAGTACTTATTTGTGACCCACTCTCTCAGGTCGGTTCCTTTGGGTGCGGGTGTGTCGGTTCCCGTCTCTTCCGCAAGCGCTGTGAAGAAATCTTGGTCTTCATTCAATGTCCCGCCTGGTATGAAGTATCCCCACTCACACTGTATGATGTCTAGGTTGTGAGCGTCCGATGTTGATAAATATGGTGTTGCGGGAGCGGCTACCTCTGTCCTAGTATGATGTGATGGTAAGAGTGTTTTCGGTTGTCGGGGAGTTTCTTGCGGAGGGTAGTAGAAGTTGAAACACCTCATCAGAAGACCAGTAGAGGCGAGTCGATCCACCTGAGCCGTCTTCGGTGTCTTTGATGTTAACCGCGGTATCGTAGAGGACTGTGCTAGTCCTTTCTGAGATCACCTTGATTTCCATGTGGTAGAAGAAAGCCGTTAGATGGACCAGGAAGGGGTACAGGAGTTCTTGCAGCTTTCATAGAAGAGCATTGCGTTGAACTCGTCATGTGAAAGAGCAGATCTTGTTTTTACGAACAGATCGCACGCAGGAGACGAGTGCTTATCGATATATATGTAATCCAGTGGCCGACAATTGATGCTGAGGGGTCTTCTTCAAGACCTGTCGGAGAAGGTATACCTGACGATGAAACAGAAGCCCATTAGTTGTTGTCCACCTTGTGTCTCCTTCTAAGGATATCACGTCGTACTGCGTACCATCCAGGAGAACTTCCTCATTGCCCCAGTTCTCTATGTAATCATAACTTCCCCTATTCCGTCCGTCTCTGGAACAATCACATTATTCTCTAAAAGATCCGAGTGCTCCACCAATGACAAGGATGGAGTCGATGTTCGATCATTTTTGGAGGGTGTTTCTGGTGCTTGTTCAACCGTCTTCTTTTTCGATGTTTTAGGTTTTACTATTTTCACAGGTGGTTGTTTGAGCATGGTCGGAGATGAGGGTTTTTGGGTGCGTTCCAACGTGGTGGAGGATCTCTTGGATCTCGTTTGCTTAGCTTCGTGTAGTAGCGGCCCAGCGAGTAGCTCAGTTGCCTGGGTTGCCTCAATTTTGTTATCCGCTGTATCGTTGTGTCCCCCCTGAGTGATGATTTCCTTTTTGCGCGGATGAGAAGGATTGTTCTGATCAGGGGAGTAACGGTTTGTGGATGCTGTTGCTCTTCTAGCATGGCAAAGAGGTGGTGCCGAAAATACTGGATCAGTTGGAGCTGATATCGTGGGCGTCGTCATTTTTTTGTCCGGAATGAAGCATAGGGTTGATAAATCCGGGAGCGGATCCACCGGGGGTTGCCGACCTAATAAAAGAACAGACGACTCCCAGGTCCTCGCGAAGACCGCGCGGAGGATGTCCCATGGTGCTGAGGAGATAAGGTCTTCCAGCATTGAGAAGGCGGATAGAGCGGGCGTTAGTGCAACACTCTTGATCGAGCACTTTGGGAAGGGGCTGTCGTATTTGGGACATTTTCTGGCGCTCTTTGCCCTTTTAATTTCCTCGTTGAAGTTGGAATAGCAGTCCATGCACGCTAGGTGGTGGCAGATCTTCAACTTCATAGGGTTGCCAACCGTGCGTTGGCAGAAGCCGAAGATGAGGATCTGGAACAAGGATAATCTAAAGAAGTCTTGTAGCTCCAGACACTAGAGTTCACAAAGCAAGCCGAGCCAACGTTAACTATGACGCCGAGCCTGGGACTGGAACGCATTGGACAAATACAATTCAGCATACTGAAGGGGGCAGCCAATGAAGTGACGGTCCCTGGCATGGAAAACATAGCATCCTCGTTAAGAACTAGCAGAATTGTAGCCTTTGGATTCGATTCACTAACAACATAAGATACAGACCAACTGTGTGTCTGCTCTAGAGAAAGACTAGGCTGTAAGTGGAGGGAATCAGCAGAGGTGACTATATCTTCACCTCACTACGAATTTATGTTCACAGTCTACAGAGGCACTAGACTCTTTTCAGAGGATTATTAGTCTCCAAAATAATTTGATAACAACTCTCTCTATGTTCACGCTAGCAATCTAAAATGGGTAGGATATAAGTTAATTTTACAAATCATCACTCAGGATTACTCAGAAACTGTTCCAGTGGGAGGTAAAAGATGACTTCTTCTACCTTCAGATTAAGGAGGGACACAGTGGATAGGTTAAATCAACGACATGGTAGTGGACAATTTATCTGCTTTCATGGGTATCTGACAAAATTTCAAGCAGCACTTTTTAGAAAGGACCCCAGGGAGGCAATGACCTTATTTAATCAATGGGTTGAAGTAGAAGTTTGTGGAGTTGGTATTCGAATCTACAGCCTATTTGAGGGGTATGAATTCTAGGTTAGATCAGACTTGGTCGATATAGAATTCGAGCTGGGGGAGATGAAGTCAAGATGATCAGGCTTGGGGATATATAATTTAGGTAAATGTATTGACACAGATGATATCAGTAATGATACCAGATATATAGCTGAAGAGTTGAATCTCAGCTTAGTGTTTGTTGATGCTTCATGCGTCCTTGCTGTGATTAAGATGGCAATAGAAAGAACCATTTGTCCGTCACATTATACTATTTGTAGTGGTAATGTATTAACATTAATTAAATTAAATAGTATAAAAGCTTCTTTTCTAATGGTGTGAAGGTTTGGCATCTCTTTATAAGTGACTAGAGTATAGTGTTTGTTGGTCTGATTAAGAAGATTGATTGAAGGCGAAGTGGGTTCAATGTAATACTTTTTGCGGTGTATAGTAGAATGGTGATGAGCTTGATGAAGTCAAGGGTGCATATAAGCTGAAAATAACAAACATCTGGGCTGCGACACTTGTTGATCACCCATCTTAGATGGGCTCAAGGATGCTAGTATTATTGGTGATGGTGGTGTCTTGGAAGACGGTAGCAACAGAATTATGGAAGCTGAGGGTGAATGAGTGGGTGAAGTTATACCAGCTGTCATAAAAAGTGTTGCTTAAATCATGGAGCAGCATGTCAACTGTAGGACTCATACTGAGTTGCTTCCCTAGAGCATCAAGACAAAGGTGGAGATTAGCAGTCAAAGTCATGAGGTTAATTTTGTGAATTTTGAAGGCATGGGCATGCTCAAAATAGGCATGATGTGATCAATTACTAGATACAGTTTCATGGTGAAATTGCCCAATAGGAATGGAAACCAGATCTTGGGGAGGGGGGCATAATCCATCTTGAAGAGAGTTTCAGAGATAGAAGGGTCATGCTGATGAGGGAGAGATGACATAATGGAAGACAGAAGAGACTTGTTTTTATTATGGAGCACCACTTAAATTAGAATTGAAGAGGGCAAAAAAATTACGTCCTGATATAGAGCAGATCTACAATGTCCTACTACCCCCTTTTCACATTTTGTCAGAGCAGGAGGAAGAATCCGATAAAAAATAAAATTAAACAATGGTCATGAACTGCACTCTCTGACTCTATTGCAAATTGTGGCAAGAGAGGCAGTGCTGGGGTTAAGACTCCGTATTCTTGAACTTCATCTGTTGATGACATTTCCGTCCGGATTCAGTTTGGACAGCGATCTACCCCTTCTCTTGCGTCATAGTTATAACAACATTCAGTTACTCTTGACAGTCTAAGTGCGAGGATGATATGACATGGCATAGGTGTTATCAACTCAAGCCGCGATTAAAAATTACCAGTCTTCTAAAGGTGAGTACGTTTGGAAGGGTGTCTGTATGGTTGTTAGGTTATTGTCTGTGGAGAGATACTCTGGGAAGTGAAAAGTTCCACCTGTGGCTGCGTTGAAATTAATAACGTGCATATTTACGTTCCTATGCGGGTGACATTCTTAGATCTGTTACAGTGTAGAAGTAAATGACTAGGAATGAACACAGTAATGTTCAGACATGACTTCAGTTAATCATGATTCTTTATGTATTCATAATGAGACTCGTCCTCATCAAAGCGTATTTCTCTCATGATTATGGTAGCCAATACCTAACAGCTATCCGTAGACACCTCTCGCCGATAGCACTGACTTGTTTGCATCACAAGTATATCGTCTATGATGAAAGATCAGCAAGAATTTAAACCCGCAACTCACCGTGCATCAATTAATAATAGCTCTATTGGCGATTCATCATCCTATTCTAGATCCTCATTCTCTGTCCCCAGTAATACTCCCTCTAGAACTCGTCATTACAACGACAAAAGTCATGAACAACTATTTTCAGAGCACAATGACCAAATACAGCAAATATTTGATAATCGTCATCATGATATTAATTTTGATGACGGATCAGCTAGTTGCACTGATTCCTCATTGGGAAATACGAGCCTGAGTAGTTTAGATGATGCCAGTCTAAGTCAACTTCGTGATAGTTTAATCGCACGTAGACAAAGACTATTGGATGGGGAGGGAAGTGTTGAGAGAAATTATCGGAGGAGACGTTCTAGAGGAAGAAGTTTGGATGGGAGCATTGGATCCCTTAGTTTCGCCAGTTTTACGGGGAGTTGGGCAAGTTTAACTCGTAGAAAAAATGCAAAGAAAAAGATGGTAGATGATCCAAAGAAAGTGAAGGGATCCAACAAGAAGTCACATCAAGAACGGACTAAAAAAAGGAGGGATAAGGTGCGGAAAGAGACGGACGAGAATAAAACAAGATTACGTTCAAAGCATGAGAAGGGAAGTAAATCGATTAAAGAGAAAACTCACCAAAAGCATTCGAAGAAGCATGTCAGATTGGATTACGACTCTGATAGAATTGATTCGAAAAAAATTGAAGCAGATAAACGAAACAAGAAGAGGAATGATACTGATATTATTCATGGCAAGCACATATCTAAATCAAAAAAAGTGACTACCACTGCGGCACAAAGAGGAGCTGCTGTCGTTGGAGAGAATAGTAACGATGGGGCTGCTTCTAAAATAATGAGTATGAAGTTATCACCGTTTTCGTTGAATATTAAGTCTCCTCTTGGCTTAGCATTGCATCATCATCAAAATCAACAGAAAGATAATATTAAACTGCATCATTCAGATGCTAATTTTGTATTTTATGCTTGTGATGAAAGTACCGGATGTTGCGCATTGTAAGTATGATTCTTTGGCTTCAGGTAAACTTACGGACCTATACTGTTGGATTCCTCAGCACCTCTATTTTTTCTCATATTTTGTTAGTCATCCCGAAATTCAATTGCGCCGACGGGCTAGGTTAGGTGGATGGAAGGACGTGTTGAAACAATGTCCCAAATGTAATGAAATGGGATGTCCTCCAGGAGAAGGTGTTGGTACTGCTGCAAGCACAAAAATTTCCCACCGAACTTTTGACACTAATAAAAATGTTTCAAGGCAATCGTTAGATCATAGTGTACGTTCAGATTGCCCTCGGAATTACAGTGGACGCTCAGGAGATCCTAGGTTGATCTCTCATAAGGGAACACGTGAGAAGAATACGCTATCAAATACAAATCAAAGTAGGCAACAGTTAAATCAAAGCACTCGTTCAGAAGATCTTCGGGCAGAATCTCATACTAAAGTTCGAGATAAAAAACATCATTCTTTCGTGCATAACAAGTCAAAGTTGGACCATAGTACTCGTTCTGACAATCATTGGGGAGTGTCTCGTAGTGGGTTGAAAGGGAGGAATGATCACTCACACTCACATGACATACTTAATAAAACTTGCAGTAGTGTATCTGTGCCACGCAGGCGAGTGGATCCTAGTCACTCGTCGAGCCATGCGGGAAGGCCTCAAATCAGAATAGAAAATTCTAAATTACGGGGTGCGCCTAATTCTACAGCTAGGCGTCATGCTATCTTACCGAGAAGTTCCAGTTCTTCGTCATCAAGTTCTTCATCTTCTAGTTCCTCTTCTTCTTCTTTGAATGATTCTAAATTTAAGGCGAAAAACAAAATTGAGTCTAAGGCAACCCGGCTGAGAAAAGCGAGTGATTCAGTGAATGAGAAAACTCCAGTCTCCCATAGATCAACTGACCAACGGCGAGTGAATAAAATTATGGACAAAAAAGAAAAGTTGACAAGTCGTTTAATTCGGAATACTACCCATGAATTAGATTGTAATAATATTAGGAGAGGAAGAACGCTGTCTCCCATTCCTTCTTCTGGCCAAACGAGAAAACAAGGCAATGATAGTATTAACAAAAAATCAAAGGAAGGCTTTGCTGGCCAAACTCATTTGCCATCGAAAACTAAAGGTATTGATATAAGACATGTTGATGGAGGCAGTCAACTCAATTCAAATCATCTCAGTAACTCTGAAACTCCTCATCATAGTTTCGTAAGTGATGCCCATAGAGCTCAAATAGCAGATATCGATGACTGTAGTGTTGACCGAAGGCATCACAATCAGATATCTGACAAAACTCTTTACACATCAACGAGAGAACCAATACTCTACTCTCATGCTCCTCCAATCCTTAGATCTGATGTTGGTTTCAACGAAACTATTGAACAGGTTCCTCGCCCTTCGATAGATCCTAGTGGAAGTGATAGCGATGATAACAGATTTGATTGGCTTGCCACAGAGGGCTTGGCAGACAGCAATTTTAGTATCACCCTGAATAGAGATGATCAAGAGGAATCAGAGGTTCATCACGAAGAAGTGGAAATCTACAGTACTCTTAAAGATTCGAAGGGACTTAGTGTTAACAACAAGAGTAACATTGATATCATATCAGAGATCTTACATTCTAATGACAAAGTGGCAGAAACTCATGAAGAACGAATGAGCAAGGCTGAATCCGAAGGAGTAAGGCCGAAATTCCAAACGTTTCCGTCATCTCAGGAGAATGAGCACGGCGTAACCTCATTAACTTTTTCGAACCGATTTGTTGAAAGTTCCGTAACTAGTACCACCGAGAGATCCGATAATGACACTAATCCTGAAAGTAGCAATCACATGAATGGAAACTATGATTCTTCGATGCCGGAAAAAAGGATATCACTTCATCGTAGATTTTCAAATATCTCCAGTCAAGGTGAACCTATGGATAAGTTAGAGAAACCTCACCTAGGACCTTCAAGAGAAACTCTTTCGTTTGAACTGGATCATAGCACCACCAGGTTTTTTGAAGGTGGTGTTGATGGAAATCATATTCCATCTAAACGAAAGAAAGCGACGTCTTTTCATTGCGGGTCTTCTCGATCACGAATATTTCCAACCACAACAGAGAAAAGGAGACGATCTATATCTACGGAGCGAGTTGATCTTAGTCACTTCAGCAAATCAGACAATTTAAAACAAGGCGAAAATTTAAAAGGATTATCACTACCCTGTGAGTTTAACTTGAACTGTTATTTCGCTGCTCTTTTGTCATTTTTATGTGCATCAAAACTTACCCATGAATTTACCTGTACTTTTCATGATATCACATGCATTCAGCTTTGATGTTCCATCTGATGCTTGAGAAAAATGCAAGCAAACGGGATCAATTTATTAAGCCGCAGCAAATATCACCTACCTCTGATGATGCAGTTGTGAAAAATGTCAGTTTGTCGGAAGCGAACGCAGCTGCGGTAGAAGCAGCGTTGGCGCGATTGAGCATAGGATCCGGCGGTTATGACAGTGAGGATGAAGCAAGTAGAGTCAGCGTACTCAAAGATCTCATGCAATTTTATACTAACAAAGACTCTTCATGTGATGACAACCTTCAGAGTGTTGAAAAAGAGAGTTTTTTTTGTGGAAATGATACGAATCTTAATAATCATAATAAGAAATCAAATATTTCTGACATGAAAGGCGAACTGAGTAACTATGAACAGGGCGCATGTGTTTCTATGATGACAAAAGCATTAGAAGAGGATTTCAACTACTCACTAGGGGATGAAGCCCGTCGGCGAGACATGGTAAAAGATCATGATAGAGATGCGTCTATCCTGCGCATACGAAGTCTTCAACCAGGGGATGTAGCATTCACACGTCGAACCAATGGAACATGGACTTACAGCAGAGTGAAGAAGATCTCCTCGGATATAATTGTATTCATAGTCAATCCATCAGGGTCAACCAAATCTTACGCTTCGAAGTACTGGCCAACACATGTAAGAAACTGCAAGATTCAATCAACCACAATAATGCAAAAGGAACCAGGCACAAAAATTCTCTCACACAGTAATGGCATGTATGGTACATCTTCTGTAGCGCAGCCTCCTGTTTACACTGAAAATGTTGGGCCCCCTGCTAGCAGTCTAGGTGATGATTCTCCTAAACAACAACGAACAGAGAGACAACATCATAGCAGATACTTAGAAGATCCTCCCAAGTCCTTCACAGCCGTTAGCAGAGGAAATAAGGAAATCAGCTGTGGCGATGACCAAATATCACCAACCCCAACAGCAAACAGTAGGACTCTTCCTCCTCCCCCAGCTACAGGAAATCTTCGGAGAGGACGCTTCTCTTTCCATGGAGATGGATATGTCTCTAAAAAGCGTAGTGTGTCCTTTTCTCCTAGTAAGTATGAGATGCCTCATTCCAAATCCTCTTCTAGAGTGCGGGATACGCATGGAGAAGTTAAAAATGTCAATTTTGGTGTCGGAAGTATTTCAAACAGGCACACTTCTGGTCAAGGATATAGCTTGCGTGGATTAGAGCCTTAGTTGAACTACAATGAATACATATATCTGATTACTGAGCATATGTTTTCCATTTGCTTATGAATTTTCATCACTGCTTTGAATTGGGATGGCAGTGCTAAACAGTCTTTGCATAAGATCATAGTTTACCAAATAAGACTATGCAATATTATTTATCCAATCATACCCATTGGTTGAAATAAATCATATTCATAAGAAATTGGCCTTTGCTCACCTTATCACTGGAATAGAAAGTTCGTGAAATTTTATCACACTGTATGTGACCATCACCATCACAGGCTCTTTTGGCAAAACAAGTATCTTGATATCTTGGACAATCTCTATTGAGAGAGTTTGGGCAATAATTCATAATATTGCATGACAAATACCAGCTTTATTTCTAGTTTAAAGCTCAACAAAATGCTATTATATTGGAGTTGAGGGATTTCAAAAATTAGCGCTATTAAAAGAAGGCATTCAAAAAATACACCTTGTTTGAGGCATATCTTCTATTTATTTTCATCATCTAAAAGCAACATAAAAACTCAAGGTAACTGTAATTTTGGGAATTCATTTTAAGAAAATGGAGCTGATGGAAATCACAGTGTTTTACGACATCTAACATCTCTTAGTGGTAAAAAATTATAACTTATGGCATGAAAATAATTTGATATTGCAATTAAATAAGAAATTGTGCATCTTAAACTAAACAAACACATTATTAAAAATGTTTCATTTAATTGTTATCAATCAGATTCTATTTTTGGTCATCTGGATCTGAGGATGACTCCTCACAGAGCTTACATTTAGCTTTAATGGTACTCCACTCTGGTTGTTCTTTTCTGGCTGCGCTGTTTAATTGTATACATCCTACAAGTCAAGATTGATGAATTTTGAATGCAAAGTTCACCCCTCTCAACAACTTATTCTAGCTCACACAAAATTTCTTTCATTCTCACATGACCTGTCCATCATTTCTCCTAGGGATTAATCTGAGCTTCTTCATCTCCTCCAAAAAACGGAGGGGTATAATTTCTGCTCTCCTTCTAAAACTGTCTCACAGTGATGTCATGCACAATTACACAAGAATCATTTTTGTGGTAAATATTTCTCACCGTGTCTTTCATTCACTTTCTTTCAAAAAAATTGAAAGCTGCTCACTTAAAACTCAGTCCCTTACCCCTATTCACCAATTTTACCTCATATTAGAAGAGAAAAAAGAGAAAAAATACCGCACCAAAACTAAGCTTGGAACTGCAATTATTTATGTCAATACTCAAGCCAGGGATATTGGTTGATGCTGTAGTAGAAGGGATGCCTTGGGAGGTTGCTTCCAGTGAAGGTTGCAGTTCCTTCTCTTAAGATTTGGACGTTGAGGACAATTGTCAAGATCACTCATCCATCATATAGGCAATTGTATCAATTGTGCAATATTGATATTTTGACTAATAGAATACTACAATGATAACAAAATTATAAAATATTTATGAACAATGAATTCATATAGTAAGTGTGATATTTAGATAGCCATGTTTTAATGTTGCTTTGTATGCACAAATAACAACCTACAAATCTGTGACGGAGATGATTATTTCTTCTGTAGCAGCTAATGCATCTCTTCAGGCTGCGGCAAATGCACCCAGTTAGTAATCTCTCTTTGATTGCTCTCCCATCTTGATTTTGTGTGTGGGAAACAGTTTTCATGCGTCATTCTTCCAGTCAAACAATAAAGCGTCGGAAGCGGTTAAGGTATGTGCAAAACCACACATTTTCCAGCAATTGAGAGCTCTGTAGTCTCTCAACAAGTCAATGCTTTGGTTGTGATTAAGCAATTATAGCTACTATTTATAGTAGAGGGGTACCCTAATATAGTTACTGTATTCCACAAACTAATTGCGACCACAAAACTCTGCGATAGCCCTATTTTTTGAGTACGCCACAAAAAATGTTTAATTATAATATAGTACTCCCTCCGGACCTTTTTAGATGCCCCTTTTTTGGATCTTCTCTAAAAAATCAAATTTTTCTAGTGGCCGCCAAACAAATACTTCCCAATTGAACAACTGATTCAAAGAATTAATCTCTTCCTACAGCATTATGG
>JALLAW010000114.1:0-18155 GCA_036939535.1 Cyclotella kingstonii | reverse complement strand
ACATGTAATATCCTCTTGTTTCTCATGAAGCTCACACCCTTCCACAAGATGTATTTCTCCATTCTCAGCAAGAGAAATGAGCTGATGATTATTTGTGATTGGTTTCATTGCAATAAACCAATGTGACACAAATGGTGAATTCCTTCTTCCCAAAATGAGATTTTTGTGCTGTTTCTTTTTCTTTCCATCTTTCTGTTGCTCGGGTCTCATGCCATCCGGTGTCTAATAGTGATACCGCTCGGGAGATGTCAATATGCAAAACTTCTCATAAGAAAACAATTTGGATTTATTTTTCGAAAAATGATCTGGTAAGAGTAAAAGAGCTGGCTTCTTATGCCCTGAGAGGAATAGGAGCAATTTTTCAAAATGATCTTCTGAGTATGGTGGGTTCGTCACAATGACATCATGCGATGGGATTTTTCCATCACTAATAACTTTGTAGAAGTCCTCTGGTTTATTGTAGACCTTTTCGTACCCTAATTTTTTCAAGTGTTTTGCCATTGCTCCAGCGCAATAATATGGATCATATATTTCCAAATTGATCGGCTCCTTTCCGAGATTCATCGCAATGAAATTTAAAATAGGAGCAATGTGAGCCAATGCCAAAGGACTAGTTTCACAATGATCATTGGGATCAGCCTGAAATGGAAGTTTGAGAGCACCACGCGACTTGAGGAGCTGTATATTCTTGCGATCTTGAGCAATAATGCGTCTTCTCTCGGATTTGGGCATTGTTTTCCATGATGCTTTTAGGTGAGGGTCAAAGGCTAGCCGTGTGGGATTAAGACGATCTGCCAGTGAAGCCCATCTTATAGATGTCTGAGACTCTGTGGGCGACAACGATCTTGAATTGCTCTCATAAGGAGACATGTTGAACAATCACTACATATAGTACCTCGAAATCAAAATGAAGAGATTGAGAGAGTGTCGACGAGTACCTACCATACTCTACACATAGGTAGGTACAAGGAAGTAGTAGGAGTATGGTAGTTTAGGAGTAATATTTTAGGTGAGTATAGTATTGTCTAACACTGTCTGAAAAAGGTACCGCGTGGCGACTTTTACCGTAGTGGTGAAATACTACAGGTCACTGATACATGACGGACGGCATGTTTGCTGAGAATGTCGATATCTCCCAGTCAAGCCGGTTCTCTGCCGCTCCTGCGTCTGCGTTCAATCATAATTCTCGAAGGAGACCTCTTCATGAGATTCAGAGTGAAGCGAATGTTGCAACCACCAAAAACGAGCACGCACCCAAAAACCGATTGATGGGACCACAGGAAACGATGTACTTCCAAAAGTATGATTCCTACGTGACGGAAATCCTTCGCGCTTCCTCCAATGCTGTGGGAGAGACAAAGTTGATTCGGATACGAAATATGAACCACAACGAGCGTCTTGCTGCCATGGAGAATGTTGATCAGTTGCTCTCACGGCTGAATTCATATTCCAACCAATCTTCAAGTCATTCCGATGGCAGCGCAGCGCAATTAATAAAGAAACAGTCCAACATTGCAAGTACTTTTGGGAGGCAACGATGCAATAATGGTGAATCGGATGGATCCATCACCACCATGTGTGAACAATCCATATCGAACGACATGGTCAAGGATCAGTCAGAGAAGTCAGCTATAACAATAGATGGAAACACGTGCAAGGAAAACTCACGTGCCTCTGTGGCGTCTATGATAGGCGAGCAATCACTGTCAAACCTTGAGCAAAGTATGGTGTTACTCTCAGAAGATGATTCACACTGCAGGAATGAAGGAGCTGATGAGATGCTAGTGAGCAATATTGGAGAATGGTCTGGAATTTTAGAAGACACTGGAGACCATGAAGGCAACGAGATATCTCACAATGTGTCGCCGATTGAACGGGCAAGACACAACCAACAGAATTACTCTGATCAGTCAAGAACAAATGCCTTAGACAGCAATGCCTTTTCTCCATCAATGTTGAGACACAAGCACTCAAGTAAACGACCCGCCTCTAATTCTGGACAAAGAGGATATAAATCGAAATTTCGAAATGACATTAGTGAATTTTGCGACGACTACGACGAACCGTCGTTATTTAGATCCTACGCGAGCGACGACAATGGTTATTGTATAGCAAACGATGCAGAAGATACATTTAGCTGTGGGAGTCCCATTCAACGGAGATTTTCGTATGACGAACACGAAAAAAATTACCCGGATGAAGAGGAGATGGATGATGCCATTTCTGAATTGACCCAGCATAAGTTTAGAGGCACTCTTAGTAGAGTGATTGGAAGAGTGCGTTCTGTGGAGGATAATAGTGTAGAGGAAAGTAGATTTTCTATTATCGAGAACGAATCTGACGTTCACTTGGGTACGAATACCTACAATGATGAAAATGATTTTAGTAGAGGAGACCCTGGAAAACTATCAAAATTAAATCACAACATTACTCATCAAAATCAACTCTCACAGTGGAGTGCATTTCAAAATGCTGACGCCAAGTTAACATTATCTCAAGTTGAAGGAGAAAAAGGAGAAGAATCACCAGTTAGATCTAGAGTCATACAATTTGACGGTTGTACTCAACGATCCAGTAACATTTCTTTTGCAAGTTACAAGTATGATACAGTAAGTCGGAACAAAGAAAATGAATTTGTAAGTAACGAGGAAGTAGCCTCAGTTGAGCAAAGAGTAGCAAACATAGCTTTGGCGCATGAGAGGATAGACAATCGATCTACGGACGTTGCTGACCCTATTCAGACTGTTAGAAATCTTTCAAGAAGGGCAAAAGCATTAGAATCACAAGGAGTGGATTCCTCTCTAGTCGACGAAGTGGCTCCGACTGACATCCGCCTCCGTCACGGTGCACATTTCCGACTGAACCCATTATCATGTCATCAAAATAACAACAAAATCGGCGCTTTTCAATTAGAGAAAAATAAAATAGCCCCCAAGACTGGACATTCAAAGGAGTTCTCTGGATCTAAGCGGAGCCTCTATAATTCAGTCCGTTTTGGTGAAAATCGTTTGTCCGACTCAGATGACTCTCTTCCTGATCCTGAAACCTCTTTCACTGATCCCATTTCCGTTTTTCCTGTTCGTATTGCCACGCGTTTGAATGCTGGTTACAATTTTATGTTGCAAAAGGAGAAAATAGGACATCAGTACATCAAGTCAAACTCTGTTGACATAAAGGATAAAAATACCTCATATGAATCATGTGCTGTTCTTCTACCTATGCCGATTTTTCATATTGTGGCCACGGCTTGTAAGTTATTGTTCAAGACCATGAAATCTTCTAGATCCCATCAACGCGCATACAACGAAATTTCTAAAACGTCTTCCACCAGATATACTGCAAAGAATCCACTTGATGGAGATATTCTGGCTGGTGGAACACTCATAGTCGTCCGTGGGAAAGAAGATATTGCCCAGTGGGAAGTAGCTTTACGAGAATATACATCGCTGTCGGTAATTAATCATGCCCAGATGCAATCCAATCATCGCAAGTTTTCGGACATAGCCGCCAGATGTGCTGGTTTTGACGTCGTCTTATCCACGTACGATATTATCAAATCCAAGGAAATAACAGTGGCTTTAGATATTCATGGAGTTGCTATTATTTGTCGTAACGCTAATACAAAAGAAGATTCCCAAAATGATGGAGGATGGCTCCAGTCGAGAACTAGTGGTACACAGTCTGGGGGGGAAGCTCCGCAAAAATGTCATAAATTGAGCGTTCTTCATCGAATATTATGGTATCGAGTGGTACTGGTAGACGTTCTTGGACGGAAAGGGTATTTGACTAAGCCTGGGACTGCACGTACGCAAACTGCAGCTGCATTCAACTGCCTATCAAGGTCGGTGATGTTTAGCTTCAAAATTTTCTCGTACAATCAGCAGGTCTCACCTTTTGCTCTGTCACACTCTTCTTTATCATAGGTTTATTCTTTTTGAAAAGGGAGAAGACGCGGGAAACAAGTTAGAGGAAAATTTTAAAGAAGATCGCCGCCAGCTCAGATCTATTGCTAGCGCACTGCATCTTCCATCAGACTTCAAATTAGATAAATTTGTCTCAGAACATGTGCTCAATGTCGACAAAGTTGGCAGAGACTACGTCAACAATGTGCGAGATGTCTCCTCCTCAAGTGATGAATGAGTTTTGGAGGAAGGCATGGATTGATGATGTCAACCCTTTATAAAATACTTGTAACTTTTCCTCATTTCTAAACTGGCTGCATTAATACTTCTGCACTCACTGAAACATATCTTTTACAATATTAGTTTATAAATACACTTTGCAGACATCTAGCACTGGTCCTTTTCGCCGACTCCATGACTCACGAAACCTACTTTATCTGAAGGTGTGAATGGCCCGTCAAACAAACTAATCTTTTTA
The DNA here is from genome assembly GCA_036939535.1 of Cyclotella kingstonii. Taxonomy (NCBI): domain Eukaryota; phylum Bacillariophyta; class Thalassiosirophyceae; order Thalassiosirales; family Thalassiosiraceae; genus Cyclotella; species Cyclotella kingstonii. The sequence continues at coordinate 13,775 of JALLAW010000114.1, read as the reverse complement.
TACAAGTTGTGGCAACTCCTCAACAATCCCTAACTTTCTCCACAAAACACTTTACTTTATCCCCCTGAGCTCAGTTAGTCTCTACAATGACAACAATATTATACTTCATTCTATGAAATCAATTACACTAACTTTTCCGACAATATCACTAAACATGAGGCAATGACGACAAGCCTATATCTTGAACGTGACACTCTTTAAAAGTTATAAGATGCTACATTTTTTGACACTACCTCGAATGTGTTTCCTGCCAATTTTATGCCTATTTCATAAGATGAGATGCCCACTGCTTCTTTGGGATATGACGAAAACTGGGGGACGATGCCCCTTTTACCACTGCATTAAGGTACAAATACAAACAGAAAAATAGATTTATCTATGTCTATTACTCATTAAGTGATTGTCACCGCTCTATGTAAGATCAGTTGGATACTACTACATTGTTGAAGAATGTTCGGGTATTTTGAACAAAATCAAACCTTAATACTGTCGATCATGAAAATGAGAAGTCCACAACTGTAATAGATGATTTGATGACTTGAGAACAAAAAAGAAGTTTAGGTAATAAAAACCTAATGATTGGCTGTTAGTAGACTGATTACTCATACCGCCTTTCATTTCTACAGTCTCAAAATTGCTTTTCAATCATCTCTTTCATTTAGTCACTCTTGCCTCGATCATCACCGATTCCATTGCCATTCATTGCAGCCTCGACGGCCGCGATCTTCAACGCCTCACGCAACGTTTCCACTTCCTCTTGAAATCCTTTGACCATTTCTCCATTCTGCTTTCGCACTGTGCGCTCATGTTCCACCTCCGCCTCGAGAAGACCCACTTTCCTCTCACACTCCTGCATAGATTCCTTCTGCATTGACAACTCTCGTTTGGTGGCCATGTGCTCTCGTCTCTCAATGATAATGAAACTTTGAATCAGTGGAACAAGGCGCCAAAAACGGAGGAAGCCTAGCAAAGGAGAATAGTGTGTGCGCCCGACCATGATGTGGATTAGACCATTTTGTGACAAGAGACGAGTTACAATCAGTACTGTATCCCCTGCATAACCCCAATGCGAGAAGAAGCGAACGTGGAAGACTGCCATTTGGAGTACCAGTTCGAGAGTGTGAATATACAGTATGAGACGACGCAGGATTACAATTGGCTTTGTCAAGTCTATACCTCCTGCTGCTATAGCGGCAGAGACAGTGCGTGACTCATTGCTCTCGGTGTTTATTGCCATCAACTGATTGCTAATGAGCCAGAATTCTAAAATTATGTCAATGTGAACCAACAGCAATACAATGATTTGCACAAAAGGATCTTCAAGACATCGTTCCAAAAAAACTTTCCATCTTCTCCACCATTTTAGTCTAGTGTGATTTTTGTCAGCATTAGGTGACTTTAATGTATTGTTATTGTTGGCCGGAGGGGAAGGAGGACTGGGCTTAGAATTCTGTAGCTCACGTATATCCTGGTTCAGTTCTCCCTCTGCATGTTTCTCCTTGTTCGATGCACCTCCCATTGAATGCTGTGCTTTCTCAGCCAGGTGATCATTTAACGAACTGTTACTGATTTCTGACTGTTGTGATAAATGTATCATGCTACTGGCTGTTTCAACGTTATTGATGGCCTGGTATTTTCCAGCATTTTTATGCCTCTACCTTTTGTTAATCTCCCTAAATGAATTCAAATAGAATTGAAATAATCATTTTAAATACTTTTATGTTTGAATTCAATTATAATTTCAAAAGTAAATCATAGTTATCAGATATGAGCATAATATTAAAACCTTGTGAGTAGCTGACAGTGATGCGAGCCAATCAACATTAGAGTGGGTCTCTCTCACTTTCGAGACAAGTAACTATGCCACACCTCCATCGCTGCTGTGCATCGCTGATTGCCTCTTTGCTCTGCATCACCAACTACTGCTACTGGTAAAATAATCTATAAATATTTAAACACTACCTTGGCACACACTTTGTTTGGTCCTTACTTAGTATTTGCTATTTGTCAATCTGTTTAAATACTTTCACTAACCAAACATCCAATGAGCAGCACCACTACCAGCAGCAATCCCCCACAACAGAATCAAGCAACAATTTTCAGAACAATTTCTAGGCTATATTATGTCAAAACTCAGTGAAGACTCAAAAGAGAAGGTTCTTTATCAAGCTGGTTGAGATGCTGCTTCACTTGATTGTGACCCCTTCTTTGGCATATCATCACAGAGACACACAACATTGGCACACTCCTCCACAACGAAGTCATTTGTGCCTACCAAACCTGCAAGGAGCACAATGACCTCCTTATGGTTGACTTTACTTCTATAATATGTTCCAACATCACCTCACATCAACCCAAACAGCAGGATACCCACCAATTCCCTCTGCTACAACTGCTATTGACACTATTTGAGGTGTCTACATGGAATGACATGATTGCTAAAGACCCCCCTGACACCTACATGAATTCTACTAATGGGCTATTGCTTACATGGCCCCGCTACAACAGAGTCCCCCCTCATCTGCAGGTATCAGTTTTACCACACTAGCTCATGCACATAATTCTCTTAATGACAGAGGATTCATCCACTACTTCTCAACCAGAGGTCATGTCCATAATAATACAAGCACCATCACATCTCTCAGCACAATCTCCAATGCAACCACTACAACTACTGCAACAACTCCAAATACTTTAATTTCTAATGCAATTGTTGTGTATGACTCTACCACTACTCCAACACCAACTACCATCACCCCAATATGCCAATGATGCAACAAATCAGGTAACACTGCATCTCAGTCCCCAATGCTATCAAACAATGCATCCCCACAATGCAATTTTTCTCCATACAATGACTTTGCAATATACAGACACTACAGATGACTTTGACCAGATGAGCTCCATTGACCAACTTGACCCATAATCCTCCAACTCAAAGAATGAATTCATTCATTTATTCATTCATTCATCTTTTATTTATTCATTTATTCATTGGTTTGTTGCATCATTGACTCATTGATTCATAGATAAGTATATTCAATGATTCATTGGGCCATGAATTCATGAAGTCATAGATTGATTGATTCATTGATTTGTGGTTCAATTACTTACTTAACTGATGAGTCTCATATAAATATTTATTGTATGGTACCTTTTCCACAAATGTTTGAAACTGGGTTGAAAAATACCATTCCATTCATTATTTTCTACATGTAGCCTAGGTTTGATAATGGTTTGGTTTCATCATTCAGACTGAAGGCAGAACATTATGGACATTTTTCTTTTATTATAGATTGGCTCAGATAGTACTGACAAAGGGATGGGTGATGTATTTTTGTCTCCAGAGAACAAGAGGGGATAGATATACAAACTAGTTAAGGACAGTCTAGATACTTATTTATGTAAATCCCTCTTATTCACTCTTTCACAGAGCCTCACATGAATGCCTATGTTTGTTAGGCTAGATATACCTGCTTTGGGTGTCCCTCATGAAAAGTTTCTATATATAGGTTGCAGATAGATTGCAACAACCTGACAGTATGTAGAAGCATTCTCTGAAAATAGTGGAAAAACATCTTTGTGGGGAGAAAAGGGATCCTCAAGTGTCACAAGCATGGGTTGTCTTGAAGGGTTATCCGAAAGCCCAGCAACAAAAGATGACAATACCATAATTTCAGTGATTTTTCAAACACTATCTATCCATATGCTTTGCAGTATATTTAGCACTTGTCCTGTAATTTGTTCTTCTTGACTCGACTTAATTAGAAGTGCCTTCAAATATTCGACTGACCATTCCCTCATAAAATCAGGTATCAAAGCTAGCATCTCAGTGCAGAATCCTACCAGAGTTGCTTCATCTAAAGCAGTCAAGGGCTTTGTAATATCTCTAGCTTCCGTAAAATCAATGAACAACACTTCACCAGTAGCTTTCACAATGAGTGGTTGGACATCCACAGTTACAATATTGGCAGAAAGCATCCCAACCATAGTTTCGACAACACATTTGACAGCATTTTTCTGAGCATAACCAGTGTCCACATCTACAATACTAGATGTAATTTTGCTTTCACTTGATCCATTATTTTGACTTTCCTCCAAGGATACCACTGGCGATAAAACAATCATGACTCTTTCATTATCGAATGGATATGGCCTAGGTCGACCAATACATTTCTCCAAATGAGGAACATGATACTTCTCCAAATTTTGCAATGTTCTGCATTCATTTTCGACACTATCACGACTGTTACTCCAGCTTACTTTTATGGCGATTTTATTGGATGACATCTCTTGATTGAGGTAGACCGAAAAGGAAAAAACGGCACCACTTCCACCACTAAAAAAATGTAAAGTGACAAAAATAGAGGAGATCTCTCAAACGTCTATGATGGTGATGTATTGGTCACTACAATGTTAACTAATCATTGATAGATACATTTTGTGATTGTCATCGTACCTTCCAAGAAGAGTTGGATCCCATAATGTAGAGGAAGAACGTTCCGATTCAATCTGTTCCCAACCATTTTTTCCTAATACAATGTCACTGTACTCGAGTGGGATGTCAAATTGTACCTGTCCATTTGGTAGATTCCAGGCAACGCGTGATGGCCACAAGGAGGGATATCCATGATCGTATCTTGAGCTTGAAGGCGATTGATTTGATTGATTTGAGCTGGAGAGAAGAGAATGATAAACGGGCGGCGAATAAACGAGAGTGTTTTGATGCTGAGATACAAAGAAACCGATCATCATGTAATGAAATGGGTGAAATGTTGTTATTGAATTTTGTCTGATCAATTATGCCAAAAAATCGCACGCATTTTCTGGCGCGAAAGAGAGTCATTCTAAAATGACCAAATGCATTTCTATCAGTGTCTCATGAAGTGCTCGACTTTTTTCATTTTTGTGTTCGTCAATGTTGTTACCAAGAGTTCCATACTATACTACTGCAATTCTGTAGGAACTAATACAATTTGTACGAGTACTATACAAGTTATACCATTCATACAAAATGTTCTCATCGATGATGATATGCACCTTAACATTTTTCTGCCCCACAAATCCACAAAGGATATTGAGTGGTGATTTTATGGTTTTATGGAACCGAAGCCCGAATTTTTGTTCTTTCTGTTCCATTGCCATTGCCTTTGGGTGAACGAACCAATTCTCAATTCTTACGCCATTACTATTATCGCTCTATCTTTCTCGTGTTGCGAGTCATTTGGACGGGTCGTTCATGGACATGAAGGCTCAACGGACGGAAACTTCATTGAAATACATGAATTCCAAAGGCATGCTCATTCTGAATCACAACAACCAAAAGCTGTCAAATCTTTCAGATGGCGCTCGTCCGAATGATGGTGCTTCCCGTGATTCACATAGTTACACTGACGACCAAGTGTCTCTTGCCAGATCATCCGATCAGGAGGGCGCAGTTTCACTAGAAAACAATGAAAGTTCATTGAGCATCTTGTCAAAGTATTGTGATGAGTCCATTGCTAACTCTCAATTTGATCCAGCTCATTGTGAAGCTTCACTGGAAATGACTTTACATCAGTCATCAACGGAATCACCTGACAACGACTTTGACCTTACGTCAGATTCAGAGATAAATTTATCAGAACTATGCGATGATAACGATGATGGCTCATTAGGATTTCCACCTGGTCATATTCTTCATTTGCATCAACTTAAGGAGTTACAACAACAAAAATGCTACCACAAGTCGCGTTTCACGCTCAACCCTTCCATTCTACCATCATACTTCTTTTGTCCACTAACTCAAACTATAATGAGAGATCCAGTACTCACCCCTGATGGATACATATTCGAAAGACGAGCTATATTACGATCTTTAATACTAGAACCATGTAATCCTCTTACGGGAAATGCACTCTCACACGAACAATTGAAGGATGACATTTTGGTGCGACAAAAGATTGACAAGCAAAGGATCGATGCGTGGGCGAGATATAGTGCACACTTTCAAGAAGAAGCTGGAGATAGTTTCCTTTCCAATAGTCACAAGACAAGGAAAGACAGAAAGAGAGTTTCAAAAGTTAAAAGAAAGAAGCTGATTGAGAAAAATGAGCGTTATTTTTCTGGAATCAAACAAGAAAGCAATGATCCCATTCCAGCACTGCAATCAACGTATCCAATAGAACAGTCACCAGTACTCATAGATGAAAAATATATCAGATACAATCAAAACGACAGTTTACTGAAGTGCAATTTTCCCGGAATTATTATCCCTTCAAGTGATTCGGACACTTTAAGTCGGAGTAACTTTACATCTTCCACTGCACCTGTCATCACTGCTGAGTATAGTCATGGGTGGAACGCTCCTCTGGGTGTGCACAGAATCATATGCAATCCACCTGGATTGGTTGTCACAGGCGATATTTATCGAAGATCAGGTGTGGTGCAACGAAAGATACTAACAATCAGTGCAGATCTGGATGATGCCAAATCATTTAAAAATATAAAGAGGAAATTAACAACTGGAAATAAAAGTGTTAAGAGTGTTGATGATAGTGTGCCGCATGAAAGTATACTACAGGAATACGATGTTGGAGCAATTCAGATACCTTCTTCTAGTATTCGAAGTCAACAACGGAACCAAATTATATCCCAAATACATAGCACTGCTACGCAAGCCGTTCATGTGATATCGCCAAAAAGAATCTTAAAAAGAACTGAAAAAAGGAACACCAGAAAAGTTTTCAATACAACTGCTACATTAAGATACCGTGACATGATCCTATCCCCTGGATCACACGTAAACATAATTGAAACGGCCATACATGGTGGCAGAGTACGCGGTAAAATTATGTGGGAGGAAGAAATTCCCATAGAATTCGAAGATGATTTGCTCCTCCAGATTGAACAATACGAAGAAGGTAGGAAGGAATGTGATGTAGAATGCAATAAACTGTCAAAGCTTTTGGATGAATTTGGCGCATTCTCAGTCTTAAATGACAGTGTTACGCATGAGAAAAACTTTAATTCCAAAAAAGAAAGGTCCAGGAAAGTATTACATCAAAAATCGAACAATCCAACAGCATCAAAACATCTACCATTTACTACTGAATTATTTTCAGAGCTACCACATCATGACTATGAAAGTGAAATTTCTACATGTGGACCCCTAATCTCAACTGAGAAGTATAGTGGATGGATTAGTCTTCAGTGGGCTGAAAATAATAAGAAATGTGTGGGTGATAACAACATCAATCGAGAACAGAATTGTACATTAATATCAACAGATGAAGATAATGGCCCTTGGAGTCAACCCATACCGCTAGGTGTCTATCGAATTCATGGCTATAACACAAGAGGGATACGTGAAGATGTAAACGGAGCAGAGTGCAATGAAGTTTTCCTCAATGATGCACTCAAAAACGACAGAAATGTTACTGAAGTACTAGTTGAAGGGCAATGTGTTGAGATTATTGAAACAAGAGTAGTAGTTATGCCACAAAAAGTAAACGATCGTAGATGGACAACTCAAAATAAATTTAGCATAAATGGTGCACATGATTTTCGTTGTGTGCGAGTCGTTCGCGCACGATGCATGGTTCCTTTGTTGGTACCCTCACTTGAAATCAAAACAGAAAATATGGTCAGGGGCATGAAGTCTGTCGACTCGCTTTATCAGAAAAAGCTGAAAGATGGTTGGATTACACTATCTGAAGATAATGAGCTTTGTTTATCAGGGAGCTGTGTTACTAGTGCAACATTGCTCACTTTAGGAGCATACATTGTTGTATCAAGCTCAGGTTGCGTTGTTACAGAAGGAATGAATTGTGATTCTAAAGTCAAATACAACCTTGCTTCTGGTTCAATCATAGAAGTTGTCACCACAAGAATTGAGTTCGAAGAAAATGACGAACTAGTTCATTGTCTATGTGGTAGGAAAAATAAACACACCATTGTGGCAGTACGTGCTCTTATTGCATCAGGAGGACATGTGACATTATTTTTTTATCCTATTAGTACATCTAGATCATTTGATGGCTGTTGCTTCTGTGGGAATAGCCTCAAGCGAACAATTGCAGAGCCTGTGTTATGTGGGATGTATAGAATCACTAACCCAGATGGTGTATATCTTACAAGAGAAATCAGCAGTCAAACACAGAACATTACAAAGTTGGAAGAAAATATGGTTGTTAAGGTAGTTGAGACAACTGTTGAGGATGGCCATATTTGGGGACGTGTGCAGGTAGACCTAAGTGATTGCTACAATGTTGTTGAAAACTCAGAAGAGAAAGAAATTGATGGCTGGATAAATCTTGTCCAGCCTCCTTCAATTATCTCTGCTGAACTTATCAAAGAATGTTGATGTATATGAATACAGTCTTCCTTTATTGATCATTTATGAATTTTCAGACCCATGCAAATTTACTCTGTTTTTACATCATAATAACTTTAAGATTCATTTTTTAAGCATCAACATTGGCAACAGACCCTTAATTTTCATTGTGCACTTTCAACTCAATCACAACAATGTCAACATATCCATGATTCTCTAATCCATCATTGTATAACTCTCTTTTAATTATGTGTGGATGTGGTGTGCTAACAGCATTTGAGCCTGATATTTTTACTGATGACACCTGTCTTCAGGGGTATTTTTGGTCAGTTCCAACCAAAAAGTAGGATAAAAGTAGGATCTATAATCTGAAGTTGGAGTCTTATCCTACCAAGAGAGGTCAGACAAGGATATGGTGGAATCAAAGTTGGCCCAAAAATGACTGAAAATCATATGGAAACTTTCATACAAAGTGCAAAAGCCATTGCCAATTGTTCAGGCAATGTTAACTAGTATTATGTCAAACATAACCTTAAATAATCACACATTATTCATATTTTTAAATTTATCCGTGGTAGAAGATCTCAGTCATCTCCAATTTGACTACCAGACACTGCTGTATATTCCTTTGAAATGGAGGTGGAGGCAGAACAATCACCAACCTGTGATGTTGAATAGTCATACATCAAACTTGTTGATGACCATCTCTTCATTAAGGGCTATAGGGCATCAAGCATGCTGTCAAAAGATCTACGCAAGATCTACAGCCTCCTAAAGGTAAATTTGAAATTGCCATGCTGACAAAACTTAGGGATACTTTCAATAACCTAAAGTAATATGTACTCCTTTATCAAAAGGTCAATTCTAGTGTCCAACTCACAGGGAAGGAGCCCCAGTGCATGTTCTGTTCATTAAGCATTCTGTTGTCAGACAAGTTCTCCACCAAGCTTGCCAAAGTTGGTGATGTAGCAAACCATTATCATGGATTGTAAGTCTGGCAATGATCAGTAATCTACAATGATATGTGTCAGGCATTTCAAGAGCAACATGCTAGCTTTAACACCCATTTTTTCCAAGACAATGATGTCTTTGCTTTTCTGGAGCTAAACATGACAGTGATTATCTATCACTATTGGCAAAAAATGCATTTAATGTTGAAACTATTGAATCCCAAGTAAAAAGTTGCATTTACAAGATTCAACTTGTCAGGAATGCACACATCTGACTTTTACATATTTCGCAGTGGCAAGCAAGATGCGTATTACATCAGAAAGGACCTATAGCTTCGTCCTGAATTTGCAGCAACCATTGAGGTTTATTTGCCCAGTGACATTTTCATTGAAAGTGGCAATTTGGCCTATTTTCTCTACTAAGGCTTAACTCAAGAACTCGATGAAAACACTTCAAAGTAATGGAAAAATATTTGAGGCAACATTGGCTCTTGCTGATTCAGTTCGTGACACGACTATATCCACTCAACATGCAATGCTTGCCAAAGGAAAAAATGAAGTGCTTGAGAAATCTAAGCAGCTTCAACAAAAAGAAGAAGTTTGGAGAGGTATTTTCCCATTCAGCAAGCTGGAAAGAATTTGAGAGAATACCTCTCGAATTCAAAAAAGAATTGAAGCAGGAAACTGACAGGATCATTCGCCAAGAATTACAAGTGAACATCCATGCATTGACAAAGCAAAAGCATACCATAGGCAAAAAATCATCCTGGTTTGATTCATTTTTTATTGAATCTTTTGGCATTTTGTCGAGTGATTGTGTAGCATTCTCCGCTTTGATTGGCTAAATAGATGCAAAGTTACGTTAATATTGCGAAAGTTTTCGTATAAATAATGTACTTAATACATACTTGAAATGAAACATGCGAAACTCTTATTAAACATATGCGAAAATTTACTTATAAAAACGAATATTTTGTGCAAATACCAATGATCGTTGTGGTAGGCATAAACATGACGTAAATTTAGCAGTAATGGTCCCAAAAAATTCGGATGTATGTAATGACTTATGTACATTTTTGCACATTTTCTGCTCGACAGCAAAAAATGTACGAACAGTTATCTTGATAATTACGTAAAGTTACGTAATAATACGCAATTTTACAAACAACTGTTTCAGGTGACAGCGTAAAATGTGCGTAATTTTAGTGCAAAAGAATTTAAAGTTTTGTTAATACTGCATAACTTTATGTGCATTCTTCGTCACTTATTTGTGAGTGAATTTATAGTTGAATTCGGAATATTTAATAAAACCATAACAATCTAACTTTACTTGCATTTTTCGCCATTTTCTGCTGGACAGCATAAAATTTACGTAAATTTAGCTTGATGATAACGTAAACTTACGTAATTTTCCACAATTATGTAATTTTCGACTGTTTCAGGTTACAGCGTAAAATGTGCGTAACTTTAGTGCAAAAAAAACGGAAAATTTCGTCAATATACCGTAACTTTACGTACATTTTTTGTCACTCAGTACTGAATAAATTAATCGTTGAGTTCGAAATAATTAATGATATCGCAACGATCTCTGCAAATGCAAAATTGAGTGTTCTTTTATCTAAGGGATAATTACAGTATGGTATACCCCATCCTACCTATACTTTTTGGCGTGTGTTGAGAATGAAGCCGGTCCTACTTTTCCGAGGTCCAATCCAACATTCGAGGTAGGATCGTACCTCTGATGAAGATGTTCCTGAGGGCTATTCTCTAGAAATAGAGGTCGGGTCCAACTCATTGGGGGGTTTTAATGGGCGCATTTAAATATAGAGAAAAAGTCAGGTTATGGCCACGTGGGAGCAAGAGGAGTTTCAGAGTAAGATTGCGAGATCAGGCACTCGAATCGGATGACAAACGTTGCATGAGCATTCAATCTTGGTCTCCTACTCGACGAAAGTAACTATCGTACTTGGAAGCAGGGTGCAGATGAGCAAGAAGAGCCACATTAGCATTGCTGGAAATTTACCGTGGTTAAAAGTGAGGGTTTGGTAGTTATCAGAATGATAATATTCTTAGTAGCCCATTAATAGTAATAGGCTTCATCGATGTTAACTGCTAGTGCTTTGAGTCAAGATAACAGTGAGCTCACCAGTGCGCAATCTTCCTTGACTGCTTACGCATGCCGAAATCTTTTTGATTGTTGTGTCACTTGCTCTCCTGCATATAAGAAACAAAGGATCAGAAGTGGTAACTTTTTTGACAACTGTCAGTGGAGCTTTGAGCCAAGTTTTTAGTAGGAGTGTGGGCCAAGGCCTACTTTTCAGTCTGGACTTGCGTCAGTCTAGGCCTTTTTCAATTTTTGTCCGTCCAACTACCCCCCCCCCTTCTCCGACTGATGGACTGACGTATGTATATCTACGTATGAGTAAATGCATGCGTCACCCACTCATTATTGAAAACTTCGACTATTGATATCTGTTTAACTCTGCACCATGTGAAAAAAATATAGTTCATGGTGTCATTCTCAGTACAGAGACGCTAGAGTAGAATCGGACAAGAAAATTAGAATACCAGGTTGAGTTGAATAATCAACTGAAAAAATCATCAAAACTGATCAATGAGAATGAACCAAGTATTGAAGGATTAAATATTTCTACTCCTATTTTTGAGAGTGCTCTTCTCAAGTGGGTTGTTAAAACATATCAACCTCCACGCTGCTGTGAGGAAGAGACTTATCGAGATATCCGTCGCTTCTTGAATAAGAGACTCCTCATCATTAGCCATGATAACCTGCACACCATGCTCCAATATGAATATGTGAATGTTAAGGAGAGAATAAAAGAAGAATTGTACAATAGGTATTGTGCTATTACTACTGACTCTTTGACCTCATTTGCTAAAGATGGTTACACAGCTTGCTCTGCGCACTTCATCGACAGAAAGACATTGTCGATGCATTCGTTTGCGTTGGGTATATTTGAGAAGAGAGGAGCATCATTAGCTCTGAATACTGTTGGCTACGTGGAGAAGCAGCTCTCATTGTTTGAACTTCCCCAAAAAGGTATGGTTACAGTGGTAACAGATATTGAGGCAACAATGATAATTGCAGGAAGGTTGATTACTTCTCTTAGTGTGCAAAATGGTGGACAACTCATTGGCATCGTTGTGTTGATCATCTGTTAGAGCTTATCACTGGCAGCGCTTTTAAAGATATACCTGATACCAGTGGTTCGACGAGTACTTGCAGAAGATTTGCTACCTTTTTATTCATCCTCAAGAGCTATGTCTAAACTCCTTAATTAATAGCTTGTTGGCAGAGGTGTTAAGCCCATTTAAGACAACGCTACACACTGGTGGAGAACTTGGTATAGACTAATAGGACTGAAGACATATTTTGCTATATTGGAACAGGAGGTTGATTTGCAGTTCAATATATATCTTACCCAGTGCACAATCATTACAGAGATGCAGGGAATTTCGAAATCATTCATGGTTGCTCAAGAGGATCTTGAAAGGAGAATCATATAAAACCATCAGTCTCATTCCTTGTATTGTTTTCATGGTGAAGAATACCTTGAAATCCTCTCTAACTGCCCGGCCTACTCTCCTCTTGTGCAGACTATTGCAGTATCAATGATTCAAAAGATTGAATCAATCTTTGGAAAGAGAATTGAAGGAAGTGTGGCAGTGTTGCACCTTTCAGAGAGCCGTAAAAGACTGGTATTCCATTTATTGTACTCATGACTTTCCCACAAGCAGGTTCTGGGTTATCAAGTGCTGACAAGATATTACTCATTGAAAAATTAAAGAACAGATGGTTCTCTTTTCCCTATAATTAGATGTAAGACTGCAAACTTATATCATGGAACATATTTCTCCGGGATCAAACTGATAGATATTGATGCAATGTTTGATAATCTCAATGTATGCTTTGCACAACAAGGACAGGCATCGAAAAATGAAGATGGGGATTCTACTTGAGTGAATGTTACTAATATCGAGGTTCTGCTTTGTCAACAAGACCCAATAATTAGGCTGTGTAAGAATGATAACAATGATTTTAAATGTTCATTATCCTTGTGGAGGAATAATGAATCCAAACATCCTCTTCCTTTACAAATAGCTCATTTGGTTCTTAGCATTCCAGCAACCTCTACTCCACCTGAATGGGTCTTCTCCAATGCAGATCTGACAATCGCAAAGATATTGCCAGACTACCTCCTGATTGTGCAACTGAGTCACTGCCATCATAGCTAATTTGTCACATAGGCAGTTCAGTTTGTGCGTGAGACTCTACTTGTTCCAGTCTACCTCCAGATTAAGCAACTGAGTCAATTTTGTAATGATTCTCTTCCAGCTCATAGAAAGTATGATTATAAGTTTTTGAAGGCGGGACATATGACATCAAACATGTTAGGGTTTTTCATAGAAGTCAATTTTTGTACCACAAGATACACCCAAAAATTCTGTGATGGATGTACCTTATTTCCTCTTGGTAAATACTTGTGGGATAA
>JALLAW010000113.1:0-18086 GCA_036939535.1 Cyclotella kingstonii | reverse complement strand
AACACCTCCGAAGTGGAGGCAGCACTCAATTCTTCGATCGAAGAATCAATCTCTTCCAGGAATCGACATCACACGGAGGAATCGTCCAACCAACATAGCCTGCCAAATATAAAGGACATATTTTTTTTATAAATATACTACAAAGTATAAAAGGCAAGACTGGTATAGTACTATATAATAGCACCATGCTATCTTAAATACTATATGCCATGTAGGTAGAGTTCTGTAATATCACTTCCTGAATGACAAACCACCTATGTTTTACCTCTCTCCCTCCATCTCTATTGAGGAACATTCCTTCAACTTCAATTCCTATGTTAGACATTCTAATGAGAAAAATGCATGTGTAAAATACAATAACTGAATCATTGTTCGTTTTCGTAAACAGGTGGCAGACATCGTCGTTTGAATTGTCGCAGACGCAACAACCCCGTGAGTAAAATCAAGCCTTCAGCTAGGCTGGCAGCTGACGTGATCAGCATACCATGGAAAATAATATAAAAAACGAACATGTTGTAAGAACTGAACAAAACCAAACCATAGAACATTCAGGCCGGCAACAGAAAAGTACGAGATATTAGAGAAACGTGTGTAAGGAGGTCCTATCTCGGTCCCAGATGTGGTCAAGCAGGCCAAGCACCATAAGTGAGTTAGTCTTTTCTCGGCCTCAGACTCGAGTTTTTAGTGACCTCTATGGATGGACCGCCTTAAAATCTTCTACCAGAGACCTCTACCTAATGCATTACCAGAGGCCTACAATGAAACTGACCAAGTTGTTCCGCAGCCCAATATATTCAGAAGTATCCAAGTGAACTAGTCCTTTCTCAGCCTCTGAAAGAGTCGAGCTCATACAGACCCCTTCGTAAGAAAATTGAGCATCTGGAATCCTCTACCGAGGATAGTCCTTCTTAGGTCTCTAAAGAAGAACTAATTTTGGAGACCTCTACAGAAGGAGCTCCTGAAGGCCTCAGGGGAGATTGAGCTCTTAAGGACCTACATAGAAGGAGCTCCAGAAAAAGAGCTACTAAAGATGTTACTGAGAGCGTGTTTGGAGGCCAGGTCCTCGCCGAGCAACACTGTCCAGAGGTACCCACGTGAAAAAGTATCAAAACTGCCTCTTTAAAGTCGAGTCTTTCGAGCCCCCCTCCATAGGTAGGCCTTCCTGGCCCGCGAGAGAGGCGACCATCTGAGGAAAATCTTCAGAGACAGCAATGGAAGGAGCTCCCAAAGATCTCCTATTAGACGCCTCATTCCTAAGAAGATCCTCTGCGACCTTTTCCCACCATCCTTAATCAAGCGAAAGGTCATCCTCCTTGCCCATCGTCGATACCTCCGAAGGATCTTGACAGCATGTCACAGTGATTTTCTTTATGTTTGAAAGCTGGGTTGTCGCAGGAGTCTTAGGACGAATACTAAGATGATTAATAACAGCTCTTAGCACTATGTCTGGAGGACTCATAGAGTCAACCGCCGACAAGTGGTCCTAGTAGTATATCTTTGACCTCACTTGGAAGACATGGTCAGACTCCACCTTGTATGCCAGAGTCAGTAGCAGTCTCTAGAAAGCAGGTTGGCCGCTCCTGCATGTTGACATACTCCTGAGATGAACATGCTCCCCCCAGGACGAACCGTAGCTACCATAATAGGCGAGGTTGGACTGTTTCGCTGTAGAAAGTGTAGTATGCCAAATGGATCCAGAGCAATTATAAGAGTGAAGAGCCTGTCCAAGACCAGTGTATCCATTAGCGTCATGGCATATTCTAGGTGAATGCGGTTGGAGAAGCGTATACATTGACAAAGAGCATCAGGCAGAGACAAAAGGACCTCAACTCTTGAACAAATGAAATTATGATAGCAAATGAAGAAGAAGATCGGAGAGCTAGAGCTCCTTGATCTGCTATTGAAGATTGAAGAGGCTGTGAGTTGGACACAGATCGACGTAGAGATCTGAGAGGTACTTTCTGTGGTTCCTGTCTCCAATTAGTGGCTGTCAATATCCTTTAGGGACGAGAGTCAGTAGATGTCGAAGCTACTGAATAGTACGGCCTGAGAGAACAGTTGAACTATCTTTGACGGCTCTAGACGGACAAAAGTTAAAGTCTGTTAGACCTCTGACATGACAAAAGTGCATTCGTTTGGAGAGAGAAGAGTGTCGGTGACCCTGCCGCAGGAAGATTGCTCTCGATCCATTGCAATATGTGAGGAATCAGGTGTGGTTGTCCACATCAAGTTGGGAAAAGGACTTCCATTCCCATTTGCCTGCCTTGTCAAGCTCTATCAAATCTACTGGGCAATCAGAAGTGTTGGTATTCAACCAGTTCACAGAGTATTTTCGGCAGACATTAGTGCATGTATAGGACCCAAAAATTCTAGCTACTAGCGTTTTTATCCTCTCATAGCGAACACCTTCAAAGGCAAAGTCTCTGCACAGAGAAGGTAACGAGGGTTTGGCGATTCAAAATAGATCATCATGTAGATGCGATGATTTTTCTGAGGTGAGTGGTCTCAGGAGGTTAAATCGAGAGCCTATCGCTCATAGCCGAAGAATGTCCTTGGAAGAATTTTCTTTGGAAGAGTATGTCACCGAGCACTCAGAGGCAAAGAAGACGCAGATAGATAATGTAAGAAATTATGTAATGAAGAGTGAATCGCTTTCATCTGGACTGAAATCAAGAGTCGCAGAGATGCAGTTAAAGAATTCAAGGATCTCGAACCTACATGTTGTGTGAGTGTTCACCAATAACCGGAAGAGGTTCCGATTTAGTAGAAGCGAAGTTAGAAATATCTTCTTTAAGAGCGAAACATCATGGCACCCGTTTTCTGCCATTGTTGAGAGAGCTACAGTTGAGGAAAAAAATTTCTCCAGGGCTAGTCGGAGCAGGACTAGATAGGATATTTCTGATTATGGTGACGACGCTATGACAATGGGACACAAGTATCTAATATCTCTGCATCCCTCATTATGTCCAGATCTTGAGTATGCAGCTCATAATTGGAATATAATCTTCGCTCATATTCTAAGTTATTGGCTACCTTCTCTAGAAGCAGAAAGCCTTTCTTATAATAGTGTAGGATAAATACATTCTACCTATCCGGCTGGAAATACAGGCCACAGATCGCCTGTGTCATTTTGTCGATGTTGAACGGTCGATCTGTAGAGAACAAGGTCCCATCCATGGTCAAGTCTTCATGTCTATATACACAGAAGTCTATCCGAAAGAGGTGAGACACAGCCATCAATATGAATTTGTCAATCAATCAGAAGTTGATTGGTCTGCGTAGTCAGGAGAGGAAGGAAGGATGTCCAGTCTGTATTGGTGTGAAATGTTGCGAAGAAGATGAAACCATGGACAACTGTCCCAGATCTTTTGAAACGCAAGATTTGAGCGTATTTTCAGAGGGTTGTTTAGCCTCATATCACCCATAAATTTGATTATCTCCTCTGATTATGAGAGACATTTGAAGAACGACGTAGGAACTGCGGTCTGTCGGGGCATTAATCATGCTTGATTGAAGGCAATCAAGTTTGATAGGCATTGGGAGTGGAGATTAGATGTCCATTTTTTGGTAAGACAAGACAATTTGATGAGGGATGGTCCCTTGGAATACTTATTACTGATGGGTTCACTTTTGGCGCAGAACTGTTTTGGAGAAGTTGAGGGCCGCTTGTCGACTTATTTGTGTTGGAGGAGGTGTCTTGCAGGGATGAGAAGTTGCTTGAGATTGTGAGGGTAAAATTAGGTGAGAGAGGAAACCTATTGGCTAATCGAAGTGTGAGTAGCTGTCCATAGAATTCCTTAATCAATTTGCTTGTAGGTTTGTGTTGTTATCCTTTGCTTGGTTTGTCAACAAGGCATAGTTTTCAGGAGATTCCTTTTTTTAAGAAAGAAGCTGTTTCATGGGTGTGAGCACCAAACAGCATGTTGAAATCGCTGATGAACATTGTGCTAACTCTCCGGCCAACTATAAGTTGTTGGGTGGACAGGTCAGACTTTCATGTAGCAACACTTAGTTGCCTCAATGAGCACTCTTTTTGGAACATCCCACATCTATTGACGCAGTCGCCGCTATTCGAATCAATGTGTTTGACGGCATCTTTGACACACTTCTTGCAGTAGATGTGGTCACAAGGGGTTTTAAAGGAATTTCTGCACACTGAATGACAAATTAGGCAGAGTAAAGCTTCAATACTTTTCCGAGTGCGGTGAAAACAGTTTCAGTGGCTTTAGACTGAAACATGGTGAGTTAGGACTGAGGGATATTAGTGATGCCATAGGAGGAAAATGTGTCTGTTGAGGGCTTGCAGTAGTGGTGGGAATTCGAACTTAATCTCAATCCTGAGTTCGTCATCAATGTGGATTTTGAAGTGATGTAATGTGTTGACAGAATGGTCTCTGAATCAGCTCGAAAGATGTGGGTTAACGTTACAAGATTGGGGTTTGAAGGTAAAAATATCTGAGGAAAAATGCCGCAGGTCGATGGAGTAAGGTCTCTGATAGATCAGATCCTCGCGTTATTGGTGGAAGCTTCTGAACCGATGATTTTTAAGATCATGGGAGGCACAGGAGCCTGTCGGTACATGCAAGGTAAGCTAGGGACCTCTTGGAGAAGGAGTGTCTACAGGATGAACCTGTAGAATTAGTCTAGGTCTCATAGCTATCTCCATGGATATACAATTTCTCATAAATAAGAAGATGCTGAACCGCAGACCTAGATTTGATTCCGCTGTTGAATTGTTCCATCCTCACAACTGCCTCCACAAATTTATAGATTCTTATAAATATAACTAATCAAAACAGCTCATTCTAATTTTGTTGCGCAGTAGAAGTATTCGTTTCTTGTAGCTACCTGCAAGAAATCGATTTGAATTCTACAGTAGTATTGTCCAAGTCTCGCAGCTACCTCCATGAGATTCAAATTATTTGTTATGTCAAAAACAGGTCAGCAACGGTTCACTACCTTTGTGTGCTTATGACCATGTCAGACAGTGTCAACACCGAGGCGCTCCTCCTAAGCATGGCAGCCCTAACCTGTTTGGCTGTGAATGTCGAGGGGGAGATGACCTGCGGAAAAGTGTACAGGTTTGCTGCGACTAATGTTTGCGGTCACACCTTTTGCTTAGAGTGCATCATTGCGGAACGACAAGGTGAAAACAAATATTTAAACGCATGCCCCGTTTGCAAAGTGAAGTGCACTCGAAAGCAGGCAAAATATTACCAAGAGTTGATAAGCTTGGCGAGGGAGCTAACGGATGTATGGCAACGTGTTAGCCGGATTCCCATCGTCGATTACAACAGTATCTTTGGCTCCTACGCCGAAGAGGTCCAGTTCGCGATGGTGAAAGCCGACATTTCCTAGAAACCATTTCTCGTGGACAGACTGGGACAGAGATAACAAATTTTGTCTGTTGGTGCTTCTATAGCCTTTAATCAGGGATTTTTGAGGCAAGGGTTGACCAACAAGGTCGCTCACCCTCGGAATTCATCCTCCGATTCCGACAACCATGCTTCCTTAAAAGCTCCTTCCATTCATACTCATATCACCTCAACAACTAATAGACCGACAGAGATGCCAAACCTTAAATAGCTGGGCCTACTGCTCAGGGAAACCGTACGCGATTCCTATTCACCGGATCAAGAGACCCCACTTGATATCGGTAGATGAAAAGCCTACCTCTGCCAGCGGAGTTTAACAGACCTCTTTGTCACCAACATTAGTCTCCTCAGCTACTACAAAGAGTAAAGGTGTACATTGTTTTTCAATTGCCTGATAGTTTCGCCTTAGATACTTGAGGCAATGGGGGAGAATAACATCTTGAAAACAACCGCCGAGTCCATAAAGGGTTACGCCTTCCGGAAGGTCAGGGAGAACGCGTCACAGCGTCATCGTCTGTGAGATGCCGTATCCAGGACAGCCATTGAGTGGGTCATATTCATGCCTCATCTGACCATCCAGACCGCGGGGCTCCAGGTCCGTAAGCTCCTCTTTGCGATTATAGCCTGTGTGTTTCAGGTGTATCCATGAGAGGCTCCTTAGTCGATAGTGTGATAATCCCAGTTGAGTGACCGTTGATTGATTGTTGCATCGAGCGAAAGGACATGCCACTGACGTTGACACCACGTTGACACCACGTCGACGTCAGTGACACCTTTCCTCTCCTCCTGCCCACGTGTTCTGCTTGACTCACCTTGCGTTAACATTAGATGTAGCATAACCACTAGTAACAACCATTGCACATCACTGCTAGGCCTTTTCACTTTCAACGCGCCTCAACACAAAGGCGTGTTAGTGAAAGACATGACAAGAGTAGTAAAGTGAGCGTGATGATGAGAGAGACTAAGGAGAGTACAGTAAAAAGAGTGAAAGAGTAGAGCAATGTGTGCTGTGGGAGTGGTAGAGGAGCCTGAAAGACAAGTGCACCATTGGAGAAGCCAGCGATGAGAGTGAAACCCTAACAGAGGAGTGAACAACGAGGAGTCTTCCAGAGAAGAGCGCAGTGTGAGTACAAGAGGATTGCGGAGTGGGAGTATCAGGGAAGTGGGCAGCGGGATTGTAAGAAGAGTGCACAGTAGAAGTACACAAGGAATGCACAGTAGGAATGATAAAGGAACGCACTATTACGAGAGAGCGCCAATGAAGTGCAGAGTGGGGGTGACAGAAGAGCGCACAATGAGGAGTCTGCCAAAGATGAGCGCAGTTGGATTACAAGAGGAGTGTGTGGTGAGAGTATCATGGAAGTGCGCAGCAGGATTATCAAAGGAGTGTGGGAGTGCGCCTTAGATAATAGTACAAGAGGACTAGTGCGCAAATCATATGCGTCAAGACAAGTCCCAAAAAAGCAACAACAACAACAACAACAACATCAAAACAACAAAAACATCAACAACAAGAACCTTGACTTCTAGACAGGTGATTACTCATATTCATATTTTCAACTGTGAGTTATATAGCTTGATTCCAGCACTTTTGCTGAAGTTATGAAACAGTTATTAGTACTTTTGGGCAGCCATGCTGTATTATGTCTGACAGGATGAAAGACTTATGCCTACTAATTTTAATTTTTTGGTTAGATTCTTCGGTAGTACTTTAATAGGTTATTAATATTATGAAGTCTTCGTATGCATCTCTGGTAAATGTTGGCCAGATTTCCTTTGTACATTTATCAAGCCTACTCTCCTGGTTTTTGTTTTTAAACTGTTTCTCATCTGTTGTTTGCCGTAATAACTCATGCGTCTTTGTCTTCGAGGCATTGACTCAAATGAGAGATCTCCTTATGTGAGTCTTACAAAAACTCCAGTCAATGTTATATTCCAATACACCAGTGCAGGCAACATCATATTTGTTGCCTGCTTCTTTCACTTAATGAAGGTTAACTAACCTTGTGGTCTCTTGAGCACAACCGCACAATTGGCACATCATTATCCGAAATAGGCCTTCTTTCTCTGGTATCTAAGTATGTATCCAATTGTGTCCATCTGTTTCTCGGAAGTTTTGTTCTTAATTTTCTCTTCCAGTACAAGGACGTCCCTAAGGCTCTTGATCCTCTTGTTCTCTGGCTGATATTTTCCTTTAAATCCTCCACAGTCGCTTATCGCATCTGTTATATCTTCCTGATTTTCCATATTGCCTCTCAGTCTAGTCATGTGCGCAATCTGTTTGTGTGTTAGGATGGCTTTATAAACCTATTTTGAATAGTCTTGTGTACTTGACTCATTATCAATGTGTGAACTATTACAATTAGTTTTGTGACCTTGATTAATCTTATTTCTATTGCTATTTTTTATATGAAATTGGTGTATCTCACTGCCTGTTTACCTGCTCTTATAAAATCTAATCTCCAGTTGTTATCTGACCTCACTTCTACTCCTCTGCCTCCAGTGTCAGATCTGTAGTCAGAGGGTGCCTGTCCTATTCATTTCCTACCATGCCTGGCCATGGCTCTCCGTCTTTGTCAGAGGTCTATCAGTAATCAGTTTTTTGAAGTGTACAATTTCCTTGTAGCAATTTACTAGGGAGGGATTTTTTATGCCCGCTTTATTTTCCATACTTAATTTGTATTTTTCCAAAGTTTATTGTGTTGATTGCCAGATCAATCTCTGAGATCTAACGTTACGTGTGCCAACACAGTTTTGAATAGAACCTTCATTTTCTGCCCGTTTCCTTTCACAATAGTTTCGACTTGTTTGATTTATATATTGGTCACTGAGAGATGCTTTCTCTTGAAAGCTACTTTATTTTCACGTTTACTCAGATCCTTGAGTGCCTGCTCGGCTTTTGCCGCCTTTGCTAAATTTTCTTTTGCCTCTCAATTCCAGACTTCTGTTTATTCATATCCTGATTACCTTCCATCCCATCCAATTTGTCTCTGCATTCCACTTTCTGCCATTGACCTCATTGCTTTCTTTACTGTTCTTAGAATCTCAATCCTTTAAGTCCCTTTGAATCCTTAACTAAATTTAAGATTTTTAAAAGAGTCCAGCTTTGATTTAGGCTAGTTTTGTTCTCGTCTTCCAAATCTTTTTCGTAGCTGCTCACAATGTATTTAGAATGACACTCGGGTTTTTTAGAGTAATTTGTCAGCGAAAAGTAGGCCTGAGGTAATATTAAATGAATCAAAGTTGCTGGGTATAGTTTCACCGTCTTTAAAATCTACCAGGTGTTAGATCTTTGACTTTAGCAAAGCCGGATATCAAGTCGTAACGAGAGTATTCGATTAATGCAAACTGCTCTGGTGTAAACGATACATTTACTAATTTCCTCACATCTTGGATTTGTGCTCCACTTCTTCTCATTTTATGGATCAGTTGTGCAGAGGAGCTCTTAATAAAATCGCTAATGAGCTTTTTGATATCTGCGTCTGGTCTTTGGAAATAGGCCTTGGAGGTACTGGATCGATCTTTAGAAACACTGTACGAAACTTTTATAGATTTGGTTTTCATTATATCTGACCTTTTTTATCCTTAATGTCCACACTTCCCTTACTATTAAAGTCTAGTGCATAAAAACGTATTTGATCAATAGGCTTTCCATTTCTATTCTTTCCTCATCACTTAGAAATCTCATAGTCTCACGTTTGCTGATTGAAAGTAATCCCGAGATTCTTTCCTACCAAATCCATGTTCCTCATACACATTTCGTGTAAATTGATTTTCCCAACGTAGTTTTTTTCACCTTCCGAGTCTGAGTCTTCGGAATTTAAGAGAAAATGAGCATTTGTCTATTTCGCAGTCCAGAATCCATGATTTTGACCAGTTCTAATAGCTTGTTAAGTCTCGCTTCGTCCTTACAACCTACGTGGATGTTAATGGCTAATTTGAATTTGCCTATTCCTTCTCTTCGTTTTTTCATCTTGTTTTCTTCATATGGCATCCCCGGAGGATACCCTTGTACTACAGCGAAATCTGGTGGCTCACCGTTACCGAGTTCTTTGAGTGCAGTTTTCATATCCATGTTTACTACTAAAGCGGGTAAATCCTTAGGGATCCCAACCAAGACTATTTTTTGAGAGAACTCTGATATCTGTTAAGGCTTAAATTTTATTGAAAGTTTTCATCGTTTAGATCCTCATCTGCTGCCTCAAGTAATCCTTCTATGTCTAAGTTTCCTTGGAAAGCCGATCCTTTCGTTATGTTACTCTTTCTAATTGGTAGAATCGCATTGATCGAGTTAAGAAAATAGAATTAGTCTTTCGCACCGCTTGTGTAGGTAGGCCTTTCGCTCCTACTCTTGATTGGAAGTTTTCCACTCTTCTTTTCGCGATGAATTGTGCACTAGTGCCTGTCACCTTCCTACTAATGGTAAGAGCTACTATAGTTTGTCAAGCAGTTTGTTACTAGTGTTTTCACCTTTGATTTCTTTCCCCTGTGAGGATTTGTACGTTCTTATCGTGAAATTCACCACAATCAGATGATGAAAATTGACACCTTTTTCTCAAAAACTCCTTTCCTCTTCATGTTAGTCAAGTTAGGTGACCTTGTTTCATTCCTCCTTTATTTTCTCTGTCTTATTCCTCCTCTTAGAAGAGAATCCTTTGTAGGTGTATAAGAACTTTAAGGCGTTTTCTGTCATCTTTTCGGAGGTGATTTCTGTTTTGGAGCTTGTTCTTTCTTCACCCATAGGGATGCTTTACCATACTTCTGCTTGCTTTCAGATCGAGGAGCGTTATTCCACTTTTCTCTTCTTTGCTTTTGCTCTGAAGTCTTCTTGTCTTCCTCCGTTTGTTTGTGTGTTGGCATTCCTTTCTCTACTTTTGACGTTAATCCTCTGTCGTTATATACTTGGTTTTGCGTGAGAACAACTTTTTTGTTTTGAATCGAAATCGTTTTTTGAGCCCCTGCTTCTTCTGTATGGCTTCGTTCTGCTAATGGCTCTGGAGATAATCGTTATCAGAAGTGAGCTAAATAGTCGTTTTTGATTCCACTTTGTTTGGCGCTTTTTTATTTCATGAATGAGTTCTTATGTACTTTAGATATGAACTGTTGTAACTAAATTTACACTGAGTTTTCATGTAGAATTTTTGTTTCACTGTCCTCCTGATCGTGGAGAAGTTAAGCATCCGCTAAACTCGTCTTCCTGAAGGAAATCTCTAGGGGAATAGGTTTCTAACACTTTTTCGTAATTTTGAGGAAAGGTTGCTGAAGTTAAGTCAATTAAAAAATGCAAGACAAACATAGTTGCACATCGTACTATTTCTATACATTATATAGTAAAGTATATTACATGGTACTATTCCTAGATTAGGAATTTACTTAGGGTACGTTTTGGACACTCCATATAGTACTATGTAGTAATGTAGTACTGTACGTACTACATACTGGAGATAGGTATGTATGGTACATGTTTGTACAAGTAACTGCTAAGTGAGAGCATTGAAATAGAGAACACCAATTTTCGACGTTACCTAACTTAACATGTTATCTTATGTAACACCAAAAATTGATATGAATCTAAGTAACATCAAAAATTGATTAAAAGTTGTAGAATCTATAATGATTCCTCTATACAATACACGTTGACTCACTTCATATCAATATTTTTATTAACTCGAATAATGTCGAAAATCGATTCTAATGCAGTCAACAACAAAAATCATGTTAATGCAGAGAAAATATTGTTGTTAATTATAACGTCAAAACTATATTTTAGTAAAGCCTTTATGAGTATGACCTCTACATAGCATACATGAACATAGAGAGAGTCATAATTTTTCGACCGTCCTACTTGAAGCAATCTAAGAGGTACAATAGTGCTGCTATTTGATAGTTACTGTCTCTCATTTTCATCTAAGGAGCAAGAAAGGAGCGATAAACCATATCATGAATACTTAACCTATTGCTCTTTAAGGAATAACTATTCTATCGTGCCATATAACTATAGTGAGCACTAGAGAGGCACCAATTTCAAGCACTTTATTAACACTGATGTGTTCTCTCCGCATTGGGTGACAAGATTGAAACAGGCAAGGAGAGCAGAAGACCCAGGTGGGTGTCTGATTCAATCGCTTTGGCCGCAATTCGGAGATGCTAAGAAGAAGCTGGATTATGTCATTAGTTGTTGAGGGTTAAGGACAGCTATTTCTTAGCACAAGCTTGTCATGAAAAAAGGTTTTTTGACATTCCTTCACCAAGTCGAATAACCCGCTCCCATATCCTTCGATCAAAATTGGCATATGATTGCCAGAGGACTGGTAACCTCTAACAATTATACTTTCACTGTGTGAGCCAAGCAGAAAAAGACTATGTAGAGACAGATTGTCTCTTTGGCATGTCGCTCGACCTGAAATGATTTGGATCACTGTGATATGAATAAGTTCAGGCGATTGTGGTGAGAAAATTAGAGTGCAGTATGATTATAGTTACAAGTGCTCTTGAGAAGATAGCATATGATAAAAACGTATGAATATGATTGATAGTAAGTTACTGTATCAATTAGTAAAGCTCTATGTACAATTCATGTTTGAATATAAGTGTAATGTGTTATTTTATAGTGATTTTTATGTTTTCCATCCAGGTAATATGAGCTTAGGACACTTGTAGATGGTGGAACCATACATGGCCATTAAAGGGTTTTCAATACAAAAGTTGGATCTGACCTAGCATGTCGGATCCAACCTCAGAGCAAAAAAGTTGGATAGACTCCATTTTAAACACTCGCCAATAATGTAGAGGTCAGATGGGGTCTACCATGCTGCATTTTTACCTTTAATGAAAAACATTCTATTTCACATATGTAAAGACTGGCTTGGTCTCGTTGATTATTCCGACTTCAACTATTAACTCATTCACTAATTAGTCAGGAAAGATGCGTAAAGTTGTGCAATGATGACGAAATCTTATGTATTTTTGTGCTTAAGTTACATACATTTTATGCCGTCACATGAAACAGTCAAAAGTTGTACGTTTAATTACGTATTATTAAGGAACATTACGTTATCATGCTAAATATTCGTACATTTTATGCTCTCCAGCAATAAAAGGCGGAAAATGTACGCAAAGTTATGTTAAAATTATATATTTCAAACATTGTCATATGCTAAAGTTACGTCATTTTTATGCCAACCACCGAAAACACAGCTTTTCGATGAAGTTACGCAAGTTTTTTACCATGATTAATAAAAGCACAAAAAATCGAACAAAAAGATTCTCAATATTGATGCTATTTTAAGTATGTTCTGCAATTTAATACAGACAAAACTACGCAATAGATCTTTGTTTCAATGTAAAACGCTGAACTTTTCAATTACAATGAAATCAAGCCCAAGGTTTTTTCTCCAATGCTATGCTTCATCTTCAGCAATGCATCAATGTCCATTTGGATTTATTGGCAAATCATCTTGTCTGTTTCGTTCTTCTTTATTTTTCAAATTAGAGAGATATTCTCTCTAATGTGTCCCACTCGCAGAATAAATGATCTTGCCCCTTCTAATCTTTTAGCTTCAATTGACGCTGCTTAAATTTCTCAAGTAGTTCTATTTTTCTTTTGGCAATCATTGCTTGACGACTGAATACACTCATGTGAAGAATTGTATCAGCAATAGCCAATGTTGCTTTAGCCATCCTCTTCCATCGTTTTGGAGTATTTTCTTCCAGACAGGGTGAATAGATTGAGTGCAGCCTCATAATCAGCATCAATGTTTTCTATATGGATTGCATTTTTCCAGGAGTAGTTGATGATCACTGTCATGTCTACAAACACACCATCTTCTTGGAAAAGAAGGGTGTCACAGCTATCATTTGAGTCTTGATATGCCTGACACACTTCTTTCCTAAATTACTGATCATTTCCAGACTCACCATAATCCAATTGATAATGGTTAGCTGCATCACCAAGTTTGCCAAGATTGGTGGAGAACCCATCTGCAAACAGATTGACAAATAGCACATGCACTGGAACTCCTTCCTTGTGTGATGGGCAATAGAATGGACCTCCTGAGAAAGGACATCATACTTCTATAGGTTCTTGAAAATGTTCTTAAGCTTTGTCATAATGAGATCTTTGGACACATTCTCGCCTCCTTTGACCTTTAGGAGGCTGCAGATCTTCGGTTGATCTTTTGACAGTATATTTGGTGTCCCAAATCCCTTAATAAAGAGCTGGCCATCAATGATCTCGACATTAGACTATTCAACATCACTGGGTGGAGATTGATCTGCCTCAACTTCTATTTCAATGAGATGGATGAAGGTCTTCTGCCATGTTTTCTTTGTAAAATATGTGATAGCTATTATGTGATCATTTAAGGTTAGGTATGCGATAATACTAGTTATCATTTCCTGAACAAGTGGCAAAAGTTTATTCATGTTTTATGAAAGGTTGCATATTATTTTCTTGGCTATTTTTAGACTGACATTGATCTTACCATATCCTCTTGGATCCAACCTCTCTTGGTAGGATTAGATCACAACTTTACTTTTGCTGTGTTTTTTGGTCATGTCTGACAAAGAAAATTCTCAATCTAGAGGATGGCTGTAACGTCTCTGAGGAAACCTTGCAATTTCTTTCTTTGAAAACAAATTTTTGAGTTCTTTCTTCATGAAAACCACAACATTTTTATAAAATCCCTAAACTCCATTCGAACTTGAGAAATCGAGAGCACAGTAATTTTAATCACGACTCTAGACATCAATCACGGATACCCTGCCGACGCGTAGGATTTGATCTGTCTGCCATCAATGACAGCCACCGTTCCCACACATGTTCCAACAATCCGATCTTCGTCGGTAATAAATTTCACAATAATATAGGTATATAAATAGGAGATAGATTAAAATACCATCACAATCTTTTTCATTCATTCACTTCTTCGACTTCTGTGGAAGCCACCAAACCTTTTTGTAACAGTACGAAACACAGGTGCAGATTTTCACTATGCGACTCTCACTCATTCGCCACTCTCTGCAGAGTACACGAACGAAGCAGGCCATGTCGGCATGCCGATTCTACCACGGCCTCTCAACGAAGCCGGACAGTGTGAGCAGCAGAAGCAAAAGACAGTACACGACGCACTCTCAGCTGCCCTCGGAGCACCAAATGGTGTACGACATGTGTCGAAAATTCGCTGAAGAGGAATTAATGCCGAATGCAGGAACGTGGGATAAGAAGCATGAATTTCCACAGGAGGCGGTGGGCAAATTGGTAGGATACTGCCGTTCTCAAACTTGCACTACGAGTTTCATTTTTATGATTTCATTCTTTGTTCATTGATGAGCTCTTTCCGATGATATCGATTTCTAATTATTACTGATATCATGTGTGACGTGAATGTTTTCTAATTTAAATTTGAACTCACTCTCACCGATTTCATTAATAACAGGCGGAGCTGGGTTTAATGGGTATCAATGTCGATGCAGATCATAAAGGTTCAGAGTTAGATGCACTATCCTATGCTATTGCCATGGAAGAAATATCCCGTGGCTGTGCATCTGTAGGTGTTATCATGTCGGCACACAACAGTCTCTATCTCTATCCTATCGATGCCTTTGGATCTGATGACCTTCGAGAAAGATACGTTACACCTTTTACGGGACATGATGTGAATGAGAAGGGAAAGCTGAATATTGGGTGTTTCGGGTTGTCAGAACCGGGTAATGGTTCGGATGCTGGCGCCGCAAGTACTACTGCGACCGATGATGGTGATGAGTGGGTTATTAATGGAACAAAGGCTTGGATTACAAATGCTCATGAAGCAAGTTCAGCGATTGTTTTTGCTACCACTGATAAATCATTGAAGTGAGTTTCTGGGTGGTTTTAATTGCTTTGTCTGGTCATAACATTTCTGATATCTCTATTCACAATAAGGCACAAGGGCATTTCTGCTTTTGTCGTTCCCATGAACTCCCCCGGATTCTCTCTTGGAGCAAAGGAGGACAAACTAGGGATTCGTGCATCTTCTACTGCAAATCTTATCATGGATAATGTTCGAATCCCTAAAAGTAACCTCATTGGCCAACCTGGGCAAGGGTTTAAAATTGCAATGCAAACATTAGATGGTGGTAGAATTGGTGTAGCCGGACAAGCATTAGGAATTGCTTCAGCTTCAATTGATTGTGCTATTAAGTATTCGTTAGAAAGAAATGCATTCGGAAAACCAATCTCTGATTTGCAGAGTATTCAGAATATGATCAGTAAGATGGTTGTTGCAAGAGATAGCGCAAGGTTACTGACTTGGCGTGCAGCAATGGTATGTGTTCGAAAAAAATCATTTTTGCGATCGCTCAAAACTTATCCCTGTCCAACAGCTTACCTATAAACGCACTAATCATGAAACACATCTTTTGGAATTTCATCATAACAGCTAAAAGATAACAAAGAAAGATTCACCCGAGAAGCTGCCATGGCCAAACTTGCTGCTAGTGAAGCCGCAACAATGTGCGCCCATCAAGCAATCCAAATACTTGGCGGAATGGGTTATGTCTCTGATATGCCTGCTGAAAGATACTATAGAGATGCACGAATTACTGAAATTTATGAAGGAACGAGTGAGATTCAACACCTGGTTATTGCTGGCGATGTTTTGAAGGAGTATAAACAAAACTATTGAGAATCATCAATGTTATGCATCCCTGATACATGTCTCTGTTTCTTGATGGTCAACAAAATCAGATTTCAAAATGATTAACATCAATTATATAATCCCTTATGTTCGTCAATCCAACAATAATATAAAATTGGTCATAAGTTAATCTTGTCACTTGAGTTCGAGAGATAGAATGTGTTGACATCAATCACGAAGTAAAATTATTCAGTCTTTTACGTTGTAATTGAATACATTCCGTACATTGTTTGAGGTGGGTAGAAAATCACCTATGTTATTTCACAAAATATTTATTTGCATGTAATGGTACTACATTGTTATGCTGAGAAATTCCACCTGTGTTTTTGGAAGTCAAGGGGTTGAATTCCATCACAGTGAACAAGGTAGATAGATAAGTAAAGTCGACTCAAGTATGAAAAGGATAACCGCGACCCACTGGCAATTTTAGTGAGTTCCTATCAACAGGTCAGGGAGTACTTTTTGAGATCAGAATGCAACTCGTTGCTCTGAAAGTGTATCTACGTGACGGTAAATGAAATATAAGTCGAGAGATTTCATGTATCTGTATGATTGACCAAGAGCTTTGAAATAATTGCCACTAGGCTTCAATTTTATTCAGTATGTCGTCATGTTGTCAAGAATGAGATCAAAAAATCTAAACTATTGCAGAGTAGGAGCACAAAAACTTCAGATCTCATATCCTGAGTGCAAGCAATGTCTCTATCTTAAACAACAGTCGCATGATCCTTCCAATACTCGTAAGCTTCCATATATGTCTCTCTCTCTAAAGGTACCCCACTTCCACCCTCATCTTTCCCTAATGCATTCCTCATCGCCGTAATCGGAGTCATGGGAAGCTCACGATCAATATCTTGAGCTTTTATGCTTACTATTCCCCAGGGAGCACTTATTCGTTCATCGTTAGGATTTCCCATGGCTTCGTTTTCTTTCATAATTTGTTCTCGTGAATACAGAATGAGATCAAGGAATTTGGCAACGGGGAGGATATCGCCACTGTTGCCTCCTGTTTGTCCCAACAACTCTCGTGAGAAATAACGAATCAATACGGGCAACTCCTTCTCATTTCGTGCTTCATACATGGTTCGTAAGCAATGCTCGTTCTCTTTGGTAATGGGTAAGACATTGACCCGTGCATCGGTGAAATCATTGACCATAAAGATGTGTTTGCAGAAGGGGGCATAACCAGGTTGAAGATGGGAAGCGTGGTAGCGCTGGTTGACAATCGCTTCAAATTCTTGGATTGATATATTGCTATGCCGTTCATTTTAGAGACAAGTCATGGAACTGAATGAGTGAGAGAATGTCTCATGGTCTTTTTACTCAACCACAATACTTTTTGGAAACAAGTCTCCAGCTTAGTCTAATCAGAATAACTTACAGAACTGTGCCAGAATAGTTACGACTGTTCTCTTTCTCTGAGAATTGTCGATAGCAAAATGGATCCACCACCAAGTCATATTCGGCAGGAGGATGGGATGTCATTATTGCGCTTTTGTGTTTCGTACTGTATCTACGAGAAAAGTGGGATGTCAGAAAAGGGAATAGATACGATGATGACAGAGTGAAGGAGGTTGACTGGAGGCCAGCGAGAAATTGCCGACTCGAATGGTATCTGGAAGAAAGTGAACAAGCACACGGAAATGTGAAGAGCAATTTGTGGAGTTTCGTCATGGAAATACTGACATCTTTCCGCTGTAATGCCCGCTTGACGTCACTACAGGCATTATATACGTCAGGGGACATAATTCTTATCCAAAATGCATAGGAAATTAGAAAAAACCTCTTTCTCCAGCACAAGATGAACATGAATGGAAGGACACACTACATACGTCACTAAGAACATTGCCTCGATAGATAAAGCAAACATAGCACACAATCAGTTTTACCAGAGAAGAACTCCCGCAATGATACCAAGAGGGAACCATACAGGCCTGAGAGACAGGGCTATAAAAACTGGCACTAAAATACATAGTTATAGGAGCGCTCCCGAAATTCGACCAAACTTTATTTACACATTTTTTACCAAAATCTG
>JALLAW010000112.1:0-18235 GCA_036939535.1 Cyclotella kingstonii | reverse complement strand
TTTCGTCCTACCTCTCATCCTACCTTGGAGGTAGGATCCTACCTCTATCTAGAACGACCCTTAGGTCGGATTACTTGGATACCACAAAGAAAATATGGACACAACAAAGTCGCAGTGGTACCATACTGTACGATTAATTACTGCACGCATAAAATAAAGGTGAGGGAACATAACATAAAAAAGGTACTCCTACTATACTATATTGGTTCAATCCAGAACTATTATAATTGGTAATTTGCCAAAAATATACCACTCAAAAATATGTTACCAAAAATATTCCACTTGACACTCATTCCCATTTTTTGCCAAAATAACATCACAAAAAGTCAATTTCATCTGTGTCATCGAGAAACAAATAAAAGCAACTGCGCTCAACAAAATTAGCTCAAAGTATTGGTAGCTTTAGTGCTATTGGTACTTGATAGTAATGAAATGCATGAAAAGAAGTGAAAGAATACAGAAAAAACAATTTTTATAAGAAACTTTCAATCCACTTGTTTCCGCAGCTTTTAAGGGGTTAAAGCAGTGACATTTCTTCTTCTTGTACATACAGATAACGAAGGGTGGAAACCTTTACAAGCTGTGTCACCATGACGTGCCTGTTAGCAGCATGGTCATTTGAATTCACCTTGCTCAGTCCACATGAATAACTTAAGATAGACATTTACATAAAAGAAAATAATTTTACATACCCTGCCTTCCCTACAAAACTGTAAAAAGATGATATTATGTAAGATAATGCAAAAAAAGATATCTTGTAATAAAAATGACATCAAAAAATGACATCATGTAAGATAACATCAAAAAAGGAGGTTATTTCGAATCTCATTACAAAATCTAGAAATTCATTCATGAGTGATGACATTATCTGACATACCGTCATTTTATGGGCTATCTTACAATATGTCATTTCTTGACGTTATCTCACATAACATCATTTAATGACATAATCTCACGTTTTTAACAAAATCTACTCGTGTTGTAGGACACACACAGAGCCATCGCAATCATCAAACACAATCTAGATATCAAAAAACTACTAACAGGAAACAAAACCCTGAACTTCTTTATGCACATTCTAAGTGTTCGTTGGATCTGACCTCACATGTCAGATCCGACCTCACAGCAAAAAAGTCAGGTCCATGCAGCAGGTTGGACTGGTAAGAGTTACACAATTTTACATCAATAAAATAACATTACAATCTTATGTATCTAGAAACTGATGAAAAAAGCAATATCTTTAATGAAGATAAAAACCCTTTTTTAATAATTAAGGTTATTTACATAATTTTTTGTAACACGTTCATTTTTGAAGAAAATATGATGTAAGGTTCTGTTCAATTGACAAGAACTACAGTAGATTTCGTCAAAAATTTACAATTTGACTAAAATGCAGCGTAGTTTACGTGTAAATAACAAAACTTTTACGAACTTACATTTTTACTTTCGTTAAACTTATGCCATCTATGGATCATTGATGGAAAATTGACAGTTTACGTCATACACCTATAATTTTTTGTCAATCTTGAGTATCATTTTCATCTAATTAACGCCATCTATTAAACTTTGACGAAAATTTATTGTAGTTTACGTGTAAAAAACATAAACTTTCTTCATTTTTATGCGTTCAATCATCAAGTTAATGCCAAATCTGCGGAAACAGTGAATATTCGCCGGAGTTTACATCAAAAACACTTAAATTTAAGCATATACTGCTGAAAGTTTGTCAGTTTTATGTTACCTCTCCTAAAACAGTAATATCTACAATGGCAATCATCAAAGTTTCATTAAAGTTTACTGTAATCTAACGTAAGCTGTGGCAAGTTAAGGTCGTTTAATGCCATCTATTGTGGATCATCACATGGATGAACAAGAAGATGGACACCAATGATGATCCATTTAAAAAGATACTATAAATAAATCACTTCAAGATCTTCGACTTTCGATCAATCAGCACACGTAGCTAGCGTGATCTTCCCTTTGAAACAGTTTAATTGGTAATGACATTTGTTTGTATTGAGCTCATGCATTTCGATATTTATGAATGAGTTGGCATTGTTGAACACGTTTAGAGACAGTCTGATATTGCGGAAGTGGATCCAAAGAGGCCTAAGTTGATGAAAAAAGCAATGCGATTCTCAGTCTTTAATTCAAAATCATTCCTGTGTGGCAATTTTTGTGAATTGAACTGATATCCAAATGCAGTATTGAAATCTACACTCTCCAAGCCTTCCAACCTGGCAGTCTTTTCTAGATCAGTAACGCGTTCAAATATCAACGTTTCTCCTGATCAAGTTACTTCAATTTCGTTGTTGGATACAAAATTGAAGTAACTTGACCTTTATCATATCTTGTTAAGTGTAGCTTTTCAATTAGTAAAATAAATTTCTTCATGACATGAAAAAGAAATTTTGTTTATTTTATTTAAAATTTGACAAAAGTTCCATGTAATATGACGTAAATTCGTGTAGTTTCGCCATTTTTTACCCAATGTATCTATCCAACTAGTGTGCTATGCACATCCCCGAAAGTTCGGTCTAGCCAGTTGGGGTAGAGTTAGACTCTGACTTTGGAGTAGAGATCCAACTTTTGCTGCTTTTTTTGGTTGGATCCGACCTGTAAGCGGTGCACTTAGGAAGCGTCTAAAAGATTGAAGTTGATGGGTTGTCTTTCTCAAGAGAGGAAGAGGAAGAAAGCAGCATAAAAATGGGTGGTATGTCAATCAGTATTTAGCACGCTATAAGTGCTGGTAGGATCCGACCTTGCACGTCGGATCCAATTTCAGAGCAAAAAAGTCGGATCCGACTCATTTTAAGTACTGCGCCAAAACATCTAGTGGTCGGACTAGTAGGAGTTGCACCAATCTAATGTATGTAGAAACTGACGAAAACAACCGTATGTTTCGTTAAACTGACAAAACTTTCCGTTTAAATTTAAATTTGGCGTGCGTTAACACGAGTTCCATTCCATCAAAGGCAGATGATTTAAGATGTTGCAAAGGCTGTGCAGATTCCATGGTCAACAGTGGCTCGATTCATAACAAAGGATTAATTAAATAAAAATCTTATCATACAAAGCACACACTAACAGCTTGTTACAAAGAATTTCGAATCGATTCTTGTAGACATTTTATTAATGACTGAAGTAGGGCCTTCATCAATATGTCTCACATCATACATGTGAACCAAAAGTGTTTTTATTTTGATAAAATATCCAAGAAATTTTACATAACCCCATTGGAAGAACTGCGTGTGCATGACTTGTGAACAAGATGTTCATCTCTAAACTCGTATTCTTGGATGATATGGCTTGAACTAGGTATAAAAATCGAGGAGCGGTAATTTTTGATGGGAAA
The DNA here is from genome assembly GCA_036939535.1 of Cyclotella kingstonii. Taxonomy (NCBI): domain Eukaryota; phylum Bacillariophyta; class Thalassiosirophyceae; order Thalassiosirales; family Thalassiosiraceae; genus Cyclotella; species Cyclotella kingstonii. The sequence continues at coordinate 14,880 of JALLAW010000112.1, read as the reverse complement.
ATTGGAACCAGTCCTTCTCTATTCAGTGACGGACTCAAAGCATGCTGAATTTGAGAATGATGTTGAAATTGTGCCCATTTCCGTTAACAGAGTGGTGTTCTAGATGTTTGTTCCAAAAATTCTGCCATCTATCAAAGAGAAGGTTCTATTGATTTCGAATGGATTAATTCGAGTTCAGCATGACAGTGCCAGTCCATACACCTCTCCAGACGATGAAAGGTTCAGGAGGGCTATAGAAGAAATAGACCTTATTTGAAAACGATGTACCAGCATGCAAAGAGTTCTAACTGAACATCCTAGACTTAGGATTTTTCAACTCTTAGCATTTTTTTGAGAAAGATATTGTACTTTCCACGGTTCATGAGTTGGTGGAGACAGTTACTGCTTGTTTCTTGGAAGTGGATCCTCAGATAAGCAATCACAGTTTTCTCTCTTTACAATATGTAATGCAGAAAGTTCTTCTTCGAAATGGATGCAGCCAATTCGACATACCTTACATCAACAAAGATCAACTTCGAAGAAAGGATACAATACCTGAAACCATTGTGATCAATGCAGCACTGCATAGAAAATCGGATTTTTGTCTATGTGTGCTTTGATTATCATTGCAAGTGTGTTTGTTGTTTGTAATTTTTCTGTGTATGTTAAGAGTCTAAAATAATTCATTTCTTGTTCTAGCTGTTGGTACATGTTTCACAAAACTAAAAATTACTTTATGTCTATGATGATACCCAAACGCAAGTGAATATACTAGTTTAAATAACACTTGCAATATTTCTTGGATAATTTTTGACCTAGACCTGCAACAGTTTTAGAAAGGACAAGTACTATATGAGGTATATACTTCGGGTACGTTCGGGTTACACCATAAAATAGTATAGTATTGTGCACACGTCCACATAAGATAGTTATGTATGGGAAATTTGCATAAAAGTAACTGCTAGATAGTAGTATTGAAGCAAACTGAGATAATGTCAAAATTGATGTTATCTTAGTTAACATCAAAAATTGACGTTAACTCTGAAAACTCGTTATAGTAATACTGATTCTTTCTACAATTGATGTTGGGAGATAATGTCACAAATTGACGTTAATTTTAACGTCAAAAATAGGGGCTAAAATTTTACTGCAGCCTTTATGAGTAAGGCCTCTGTCTATCATACATGTACTTTGAGAGAGTCATTATTTTTTTCGACCGTCTAAAAGCAGTACTAGTACAAAAGTACTTCCTTCTGGCAGATGTTACTGTCTTTCATTCTCTATAGAGAACAAGAAGGGAGAGATTTACCATACCATGAGTACTACATATAATTCCCTAAAGAAAAAAAGACTATTCTGCATTATGTCAATGCTGTATAGTTCTAAACTGCACAGTATGTACCATGCTATGATTATATTTAATGAGGTAAAATCGTTCAACTTTATTAGATTAGAGATTAGTAGCCTATTACTAGTATGAGTTTTTCAGCGGTAGTATTTCGGCCCTACGTCACTCTAACCCGTCAGTATTATGTCCTTCCTTAAGTAGACAGTGTGCTATGTTCCGTTTGTCGATGCGGAGGTAGTGTTGTCACAAATAATGTTTCTTTAGTGCTTAATATATCGAATTTTATCTCGTTCGCATGGTATTTTCTAACTCTCCGAGATGTCTCCTTTTATTCTGAAGTGTTGAGCGGGAGAGTTTGTCATTGTTGAGAGAGAGAGAACTTGTCCTTATAATCTTCCCTTTTTCTTCAGGTTTTGAGAGAGAGAAAAAGCGGTGTGTTGTTTGTTGTATTTGTCATGATGGTATTTGTAGAAATGCAGTCCTTGTTGGTGTGATATTTTGAATTGGTGGTTGTGTCTTCTTATGATTATATCTATTTTAGTTGATTGGTTTTACATAGTTGAATGGATTGTTGATGACCTGGAATTGTGATGACGATTCTAAGAGTCATATCCCTGGGAGGGATGGTATTTATCTGAATGATAGGTGAGAAATGATCGTCTGAATTAGAGTTGATTTCATGGGGTATTGGGTTTATGGTCAGAGCTATTGCATAGATAGAGTCAATTTTTGTTTTGCCATCATTAACTACATTGTTGATCGTGTTGGTATGGTTGAGAGGGAGAAATGATAATGGACGGGAAGGAAATTGTGGTAAAAAAGGGTTTCTGGATGCTCTTTGTTTGTGATGTGGCTGACAGGGGTTGTTGTTGTTTTTGTCATTGATGTGAGTGTTGGATTGGTAATACTTATTGGTGGTATTGTTTTGATAGTGTGGGTGGCGGGTTTATGGTTGGGAGTGGGTGTGATGCAGTTGTTTTGGCATGATTCCCTGTGTTAGGTTGGGGGTTGAGTGTATGGGGTTTGTCTTTAGCTCAATAGATTCTGCCTGTGATGGCCAGGTGCTTGAAGTGAGGTGAAAAGGAATCTCTATGTGATCTATGGTTTGGGGTTCGTGGTTGAATTTGGGGGTGGGGTCATCGAATAGTTGATTGGGGGTGTAAGAAATTTGTCAGTTCCAAAGCTGCTTACGCAGAGCAATGTGTAGCTTCAAGTCTAATTATTCAGTCAAGATGTGTGTTTGTATTGCATCTGATGAAGCTGTTGATTTCTTTGTCCGTGCTTGATTTGTTCGGAATGCAATGAATAAACTTCGTAACTTGTTTTCCTATTAGTTGTGAGGACTCCTGAGCGGGGGCGAGAATTGTTAAATCAGGCTGTGAGCAGCCGATTGGGGAATGTGCGCTTAGATAATGGGCTATGTTGGTAGTGCTTAAAACAGTGATGTTTGTTGTTAGATGTAAGATAGTCCATGTATTCCGACGTATAACAATCCGAAACTAGAATAAACGAATGCGTAAATTACGTAATTTATCAAGGTACTACGGATGTTTTGACAACATCAGTAACATATTGATTAAATACCCAAATTTTCGGATATTTATACAAAAAATCGTACATTTTTCGTACTCAAAACTGATAAGTGCGAAAGTTATCGATACTCGCACGTAGATTTTCGTATATTTGACGTAATTTTACGTAGGTTCGCCAAAATGTTTACGAATAAATTATGCTTACAATATGAAATGTGCGGAAAAATGACGAAAAATTACACAAAAAGATCGCAACTTTTGGCCATAAATAACGTTGATGTTTTGTCGATTCACAACTATGAATGTAAATATTATGTAAATCTTCGACAAACATACGAAAATTTTCGGATGTTAGTTGCTAAATGTACTTCTTTTCTATGCCAAGGTCGAATAAGTGCGAAAAACATAAGTAAAGTAACGACATTTATACAAAACTTTTCGCACATTTCATTCTGATTTACATCGGTTTTATCCCGAGCACGAAAAACAACGAAATTTAAACGAATATTTTCAAATTAATACAAAACTTTTCGCACTAATTGTATTATTGTTACTCATATTTCATTAGAAAAATGAAAAAACTGCGTAATTTTTATGAAACAAATAATCTTTTGACGATGTTTTACGGATATTTGTCGAATAAAAGGGGGCGATTATACAAAATAACCCCTTAGAAAGACAGTCCGGCTAACTATTCAACAAAAAGTAATCAAATGAGATAGATATTTTTCGCTTATGGCATGTTTCTACTTTGACAACGCAATGATGTCAATCTGCAGTTCTTGGCGAACTGTGTCATTGATTTCCTCTCTCATATTTTTCCGAATGCAAGAGATAATCTTCGAATTTGTTCCTTCTCACCAAATAGATTGCTTCGTTCCTTCCAATCTTCTTCCTTCAATTGATTATGGTTAGCGGTATCACAAAGTTTGGCAAACTTGGTTGAGTTCTTGTCTTTAAATAGATTGTTGAACAACAGGAACATGCACTGGGGTTCCTTTCTTTGCATTTGACACCAGAATGATCCCCCAAAGCGCGAAGAGCTGGTCATCGATGATCTCGATATCTGACCAATCAACATCACTGAGGGGTGATGTCTGTGCCTCCAACTCGAAGACAGATGCAGCAGTGTCTTGTAGGCAGATATAGTTTTATTGAGGTCTTCTACCATGGTTAGTTTACAAATATTATGTAGTAGTAACTATTATCTGTGTCCATTTTTGATTGTGGAGTTGCCATTAATGTCAGAAATGGAAAAAATCGATGTAGACGGAAAAAATGTTATTGGGAGTGAAGACTTTAAACACATTCCTGTACATAAGCGTCAGATGCAGCGATCTTTTGTTTGTGCGCTGGATGTGTCACAAACTGTTGTTCAAAGGGCATTGTGGGAGGGAACGTTGAAAATTCATCGCAGTGTCATGAAATCCTTGTTGACTGAGACTCCCAAAATGTTTGAGATTCTGCATCAAGCATGTGAACCTTCGGGTCAACCGCTTTGTCAACATATACAACAGCATACATGTTGACGAAAAGTGGTTTAACCTGTACCAGATCAAGGAGAAGCTTTATCTGGGGAAGGATAAGGAGCTATACAGAGCCATGAACAACAAGCTACACATAGAGAAAGTGATGCTTTTAGCCGCTGTGGCACGTCCAAGGTGGGAAGAGATGTTTGAAGGTAGGATCGGCTGCTTCTCCTTTGTCAACAAAACAGTTCAACGGTCAAGAGGTGAATGAGAACGAGGAGACACATATCTTGAAGCCGTAAGAAGTATCAAGAGGGAGCAGCAAAGAATTCTTGCTTCAAATAGTGATTCCAGCCATCAAGGAAAGAATGGAATCATTTCCAAGGGAGATGGTGACAATAAGAATAAAGCAAGACAATGCACCTGCTTACATGTACCTACATGTACCTACATCATCCAGAGTTTTGTCAAAAGGCAGAGGATGATGGCCTCAGTTTGGAGCTGTATAATCAGCCTCCACAAAGCCCAGACTTGGACATTCTCAGCTTTGGCTTGTTCAATAGCACCCAAGCACAAAAAGCAACAATGTTGTCATGGATAGCTTGCAGAAATTAGTGGGTGCAGTGCACAACTCGTTTGAGTCAATTTTGTGGGAGACAGTTGACAACGCTTTTCTAACTTTGCAATCGGTTATGGGTAAAGTTATCAAAGATGGAGGGGGAAACAACTACAAATTACAGCGCATGAACAAGGAGTATTTGAGGAGTGTATGACTGTGGCCTGTTTCTTTGTCATTGGAGGATGAGGTTAGGGATATGTTTATGCATGGGTTCAAGAGGGAGGAGTAATAGGTGGGAGGTTTTCATCCTCATGTCAAGGGTTTCCTGCCTGTTCATGGCATTATTTACTGATTCATTAAACCAAAATTAGTAAATGTATCTGTTACTGCCTAGTTAACACTTTAATTGTAACAAAGTTAGTGTATGTTTAATGCTATTGCTATGTTTGTCTTGATGGCTCAGATATGGTTGACATGGAGGAGGTAGCAATTTTACATGTCTCAGCCAAATTAGGAGGAGAAGTGCACCTGTTGTCAGGACATTTATCAATCAAACCCATGTCAACATAGGAACCATACATTCTACATATTTGCTACCAATAAAAAAGTAGCTTGTTCGACTTGATTTACAAATAAACAAAATCAGAGCATAATTCTGTGAAAGAAAGAAATCCTCCCTAGTATAATTAGGCAGTCATTCTTTGGAATTTAGTAGCACTCATTGTACTCACGGTACGATACATTGAATTAAGCCAGAAGTGATATGGGTTACAAGTACGTACGTACGTGTTCGAGAAAATCGTCCAGGAAGCACAGTCGGTGAAAAGCCCATTACCTTACATCAATACACGATAGAATTCCGTTATGTCGCACCTTGTGCATCAGAGATGATTCACATGGAACTCAGTCACTCTCTATCATAGCAGTCCATATCGCTGTGCCCCCAATGAATATTGAATTTCAAAGAAAGAAAGAACTTTCTGTTTTGATATGATTGACAATCGCATCTTCCATCTTGCATTTGAGGCTCTCGACTGCTACCACGGCATAATGGCAACGCTAGGCTGACTTTGGGGTCTCATCTTCATCCTTGTATTGCGCAATCTGCATCAGAATAATTATTGCTGTCGAAATGATTATCAATGATGCTTATCGCATGAATGAGAGTAGCCTCTCTTTACCGTTGCAACCAGAACAGCAACAAGAAGATAAAGAACCGATTCCCCTTTTGAAGAACTTCAGCTCATCGACGGCTTTGAGTTCGTTTGATCTCTTCAATGACCTCACTTACAGCGATGATGAATATGATGATTGGGATATGGCAGAGCTAGGTGCAGGTGGCTCTTCTTCTCCGGAGGGAGAAGAAGCTGACACCCCGGATGGCATTCAAGCCTTATTTTCATCATGTCAACCGCAAGATTTACTTCTTGTGCATCCTTTGGCACAGGGTGACTGCCATATGAGTGACGAGGGAAGTTATCTGGCCTTCAGTCTCTCTTCTATACCAGGTGAGGAAGAAAGAATGGCTAACTCATATGGATCTTTGGAGCCATTTGATTACTTGAAGAATAAGGCAGCAGTTAGTTTTAGGCATGTTTCCTTGGGGTTTGATAACATTTCCAAGTCAAAGCCAAAGCAACTGCAGTGGCAGCAAGTTGAACATCAGCATCAACTGGTTCAAAAGAACGCAACTCGGTCGAATGCCGAAACATATGTAACAAATGCGTCCTCCCGCCAACGCATGGATCATTATCCAGCCACTCCCCTTCCTAAGGCCATCGCTGAAGAATCTCCCAACACATCTGCTACAACCGACATTACTATCTCGCCCATCACAGCAACCGATATCCATACCCATCCCAATAAGAAGCGCATCACTCAACTCTTGAGTGAGGAGACGAAGAAGAAGCTACGCAGACAAAAGAGACTGAAGAAAATTAAAAAGGCAGCTGAGAGCAAAGAGGCTGCAGTACAGAAGGTGCGGGGAATAAAGCAAACTTCTCCTCACTTTAACGATGCTATTTTTGCAGTCTTTTTCCTTCTTCAATTCTCGCTTGTAACATTGGGGGCAATCGTACTAGGACCGGGGGCATTACGTGACAAGATGTATGGGACCCTAGAGAGAAAAGATGGTCAAGGTTTCGAAATGGAGGACTATAATCCATTTGCAGGGTTGCAGTCAGATGATGTTATCATTGCTCTGAAAACTAGTATAGGTATTGGCAGTGGAGAGAATGAGGAAGTTGTATCGATGGATGAAAGTATTCCATGGATAAGTCATATTGACTACGTTAATGTTATTCAACTTGTTTGCATAGTGAGTGGGTATGCATCACTCTGTTCTCTGCTAGCTCTTGGATTCATGATGATGTTATCGAAAAATCTAATTCACACCATGCTTATCTTCACAATATTTGTGAGCATGGCGTGGACGATCATGGGTTTTTCCTCAAGCTCATATAGCATGATTATTCCATCAATAGGTATGCTTGCCTTGGTACTGAGCTTCGCCTATACTGTTGTAGTTTGGGATAGAATTCCTTTCGCATCGAGAAATCTAAGTGTCGCATTAAAAGGAATGAGGAGTACTCTTGACATTCCACTGTTGGGGGCCTGCGTTCTCTTGGTGTCTTTTCTTTGGACAATCTGGTGGATATGTTCTTTTGTGGGAGTTTTTGATTTTCTAAATGATGACAATCAAGTGTCCAACAACTGGATATTCGTGGTGTTTGTTTTCTATTTATTCTCCTACTACTGGACAATCCAAGTGATCAGAGTGAGTTCTTGTTTTGAATGTTAGATGAACATTACATGTTTCTGGCAAACTAAACAATCATTTCTTTCATTCAAAGGGTGTCGCTCAAGCCACCGTTGCAAGCATTGTCGGCCATTGGTGGAATGACGAAGAGTTCCTACCAATATGTGGTGGTGAGTTAAGAACCTCACTGTATCGTAACTTAACAAATTGTTTTGGGTCCATATGTCTCGGTGCATTAGTCCTAGATCCTTGCATACTATTTCAACGAGGTTCTAATTTTCTCCACCTCGCAATCCCGAGACTGAGATCCTTAATAAATTTAATGAATTTGGACTTTGGTTCTGATGTGACGAGTAATGAGAAAAGCCATTCCTCGAATAAGAATAGGTCTTGTTCTTTCACTGACAATGCCATTCATCGAAATGTGAATCAGTGGTCTTACTCTTACATCGGCCTCTATGGGTATAAATTTTGGGATTCTGGTCACAAAGCATCTCAGCTTTTTGAAGCCAGGGGATGGACCCATGTTGTGTCAGATGACTTGATTTTAACTGCACTTTCCATGTCCAGCATGGTTATTGGAGGTAGCACGGCATGCTTGGGTCTCATTGTCGAGGAAGTCGATGGATTTAGTTTTACCACGCTTAATAAACCTGTCGTCACCGCATTTCTGTAAGTTCGAAACAATGCCTGAACTATTCTCTTCCTATGACGATAGCCAATTTCGTCTTACAGGTCATTCTTCTTTTTCCCCTTTCAATAAGAATCGGATTGTTTGTTGGCCTTGTCCTTTCCGCTGCCTTTCTTAGTATCATTGAAGGTTCTGTCAGCGCCATTCTTGTTTGCTACGCTTCTGCCCCTGTAGATTTCCACGCCAATCATTACCATTTAAGTGAAGAATTAAAGAGCGTGTGGAAAGAATTCTGGTTCCCTCGATGATCTGTACTTGTATTATGAGTTTCCTCCTTTATCTCAAATGCACAAAATAAATGAAATCGCTATGTATTTTTCATAACAATAACTAAATAAAGCCACATGATTGGGAACGAAATTTTCGATCGCATTGCCAAGACATAAAATCTACTAAGTGTCAAATGCCATACTTTCACATTAAGCAGATCGTATGTTAAGTATAAGAAGTCATTTTATAGGTATATGTTACATTGTGTTGCACTAGTCCAGAATTACAGTAAACCGATTGAGCCAAGAATTGACAACCTCATATGTGAGGAACATAATGGCCGAATTAGGAACGACCTTCATCAAATGAACTCCCATACCGCTGTAAAGTCCTGGAAGCAAGACAAAAACAAAATGAGACACTCTCAAGGTGTCACAAGTATTATATAAGCATTTTAATATGCAAGGTACAAACACACCTTTTCGTCCCTCCTCCTTCGCAATTACACTTAACGTTTGCCACATGCTTGTGTACTTAAACACTCCGTTTCTTGCTTGCTCTCGTAAACGAGTCCGCGCTACTTCATGAGGATAGGTAATTATCGACGCCACTCCCTTGGCAATCGCTGCAGAGAAAAAGTACGTAAGCTTAGGTAGCTTATCTGTTGGATGAAGCCCCTCCTCTTCCCTTTTCTGATTTTGACACATTAAAACCCTCGATTTAATTTGTTCATATATCATGAATTGTGTTGCACCCTCAAGACATCCCCAGTAACTTGCTGATAAACCCTTGTAAAACCCACCCACACCCTCTTCTTTTAAGATTGTTTTTACGGCATCTCTGTATCCTGTATAAACCTTTTGACCTGCAGTGCTGTCTGCTAACAATTGCATCCGAGTTTTCACTACCCAGATTGGACTTGTAAGTGTATTTCCAGCAACACCTGCAGCCAATCCTGATATCAGAGCATTGCTTACGCTACCCTCAGGTAAAATTGGTCCCAAAAATCGTTTGCTCTGTTCGTATGAATAGAAATACACAGATCGGGCAGGAATAATCCCAACAAGTGTGGGACGCAACCCACGAAAGAAACCCCGAACACCATCTGTTTGCATGATTCGTTTGGTGATGGCCAAGGGATGACCAGATGCTGAGGAGAGTTCACCTACTGCTGCCGAGGATGATTGAAGTTGTGTTTTTACGACTTCGAGTGGATTGGTAACACAAGAAGCAATTGTTCCAGCAGCACCTCCTGAGAGTAAATTTAAAAACTTTTTTCGTCGGGCAGTCATTTTAAGGTACGTAACAGCAGCCGATCCATCGTGAGATTTTCTTGATGCTGATGGTGAAGAGCCTCCATGGAGAATGTTGTTACTTAGAAATTTCGTTCGACACTGAAAGATTTTGTCAGAGCATCTTTCATGTTTATTGACTAATGGTTTTGCTTGGATGGATAATATCGATCTTCCGAATGATGACGATTCTGATGATGCAATGCAAAAGAAAAATAGTGTAATGGTTACAATAGTCTTCTGACGATTAAAATAATTTCCTTTGATGCTGTTATGACCGAACATGGTGAGAAAAGATACAAATAATTTTAAATCATGGATTGATGTGAGGGTATGATTGTAATGCCTTCCTCACGTCACTGTAACTGGTGCCTACCTCAGGCGACATCACTTTATGAGACAGTAAGGAATTCGTAATTTTCAACAATTCTCTCTTTCTCTTTCTAGAGAGAGGAGGATAACAAAATACTACTCTGGATTTTATTAGATGTCCACAAATTTTGACATTTCTTCATTTCATCAATATTAACCCTATCAGCATGATCTGCATATGGAAGTAGTACTTACTTTTTTAACGGGCCTTTCAATGAAAGTAATCCCGTTTCCTAATTATTAGTAGAAAAATTGTTATTGGTTAAGATATCCACCAGCAAGCTACAGCAAAGTTTTGAAGGAATTCGAATTTTCATTACAAGATTAAAGTGAAACAAATTAAATCAGCCTCATGATAGCTGAGATATGTCCCTGCAAAGAAACCCCATTTTTGCAATTTTCGGGCAGTATCATTTGAATTCTGGGAAGACAGTCCAAAATTTTTGGGCTGGCAGTTGGATACTACCTTAGAATAGGACTCACAAAAATTTAAGGCTATCATTTTTTGAGAGAGAGATACAGAAGATGCCACCTCTCTCCCACATCATATTACCATCTACCACTCCAGCACCACCCAGGTCACCAACGCTGGAGGCCATAACTCTGCCAGAAACGGGTGGCCAACTTCATTCTACCACCATTCCCTTCCTAACTCTATCCTCCAAGATACTTTATTGGGAACGCACAAGTCCTCCCTTTTCCAGCCCTCACAACTCAACAGAGAGGGGCTTTCACAACGGTCAACACTGATGGCCATAACTCCCCTTATGGCAGCTCCCACCTTGCCATTTTCACTTTGAATCCCATCCTACCATATCTACAAACTTCATCTCAACGTTCCTCCCAGTCCAATGGTTGCAATTCAAAAACATATTTACAAGTTACACTAACCAACACGCCATCCCTAACCACCTTCTCCTTCATCAAGATGGTACACGCCTCCCATCAGGAGCCATCCAAGATGTTGCTACGATGTTCAACGTGCATAGGAAAGTGGTTAGTAGGATTTGGGATAAGACATATTTTTGTTTGAAAAATGATGTTGCAATTGATGCGGCTTTGAAGAAGCCCAATGATTTTGGCCATAACAGACTTTGCATTGATCTTGACCTTGTCAAAGCAATACGCTCCAAAAAGGCGCACATACAGAACCTTATCAAAGGATCTGGGTGTTTCACACACTGTTGTGCGTCGCCTTCTAAAGGAGGGTTTGCTTTGGCCTTTTAAACGCGTTGTCAAATGTTTTCTCACCCCTACTCACATGGCCTCTCGCTTGAGTTTCTGCCAATCGCATCTCGACCTACAGGCGTGGTGGTTCAAGGACATGATAAAGCTCATCAATGTGGATGATAAATGGTTGATAGAAGCTGTTGAATATGCATTCAACTCGATGGAAAGGACACCTCTTGAGAGGGTTTGGGTGACTTCGCAGGTTTTCATGAGTGAGGTGTTGATGAATGATGGGTGAAATCATTACGAGATCAAACATATGAACAAGGATGGATTGGAAAGAGATGGGATGTTGGAGCACTCATTTGGGCTTGACGATGAGCTCAGGGTCAAGGTGGCAGCCCAACTGGGAGGAGAGACAGGAGGGGGTATAAACATGGGTTCTCTTCTCCTGCAATGCAGGTTCTTTTCCCCGTGTGAGTGTGATTTTTATCTGTGTGTAGACCTTTCTTTTTGTCCATGCGCTCTAGTTTACCAACTATTAGCCAGTAGCTAAATGTAATAAACTAGACGTATCACCTCTACTTATTTCTAACTGTAAATTGATTAGATGACTTAACTAATTAATGAATGTCTTAATGTTATTTTAATTGTTCTTCAATTTTTTTCGAACAGTGTACTCCTACCTTGAGAAAATAAGCGACACTGTGGAGGGGAGGGGGTACTCAATGTCAACCTGTCGAGTTATGGCAAAAATGAAAAATCGAAGGCTTACGTAGGAACTGTCCAAGGGAGACGGTCCTACATAGAGGTAGCGAATATGGACATCTAACAAAATCCAGAGTAGTTTATTATAGCACTGTCACATAGACAACTTACACCTGCGATCAGGAGTTCTCATCTCCAACAGCAGAACCACCAACAATTTACAGCGATTCCTCCCACAATACATGTCAGAAACAAACACCCACACAAGGAACAACATCTCAAACACAAAAACACGCCCAATCCTAGATGATCACCTCCACCCATGGACCCACATTGCCCTTGACAAACATCTGTGGGCATGGCACATCAATAACTTTCTTAACTCTAACACACCCCATAACCCATCAGACACCAAAAAAACTATAACAACATGCCAAACTCAAGACCCCATCCTCACTCCAACATGCCTCCTCTAAGACACAAAAAACTAACTCACTCCATGCACTAGGAATTCACTCAACCTCATTAATACAAGTAATCAAGCATTGCTTCCAATGGCATTCACTTCCCTACTATCCTGACAATTATAAACATTGCCTTATTAACCTCTCCTTTGATGACACAATCTCCCACTTCGAACTCATTAACAATATCTTCCAATTCCTCTGATCAGAGCACCACCTCTAATAAGTTCACAAACCAATCTTCCAATACCTTGAATCAACAATTTGCCCCTCCCGCATAAAAACATTCTCCCAAATCTATCTCTGTTTGGTGCTCCAGCCGAAATCACCACTAATGCGCCTCTCAATATCCCTTTCAATATCAAATATAGCTGCCACCCATTATCACTCATATACCACCCTGAAAAATACACCCACCATATGGGCATATCACATGAAGAAGCCATCAGACTTTTCACTTCTTAACAATGCATTCCAATTCCTTCGATTGGAATTCACCCTTCAACACTGATCACCATAAAAACTCCCTCATCATCTCCTGCCCCCCCCTTCCCCCGGCAATAGAGCCCAATCTATCTGACACAGAAAAGACATGTGAGACACATCACACACACTATGCATACCTTCATTAACTCCATAATGTAGGATGCACCTATGCAAGTATTACATAAGACACTGAGAGTTCCGCCAAGATGAAGAAATATTAGAATATTGTCTTATGAGAGGAGGAGGTTAGGAACTTTACCAGCCTTAAAGCTGTAAAGTAAATAAACTGGCACTGACATACTTAGTTTTAAGCAATACTACTACTACTACTACAACAACAACTACTACCATGTATTATACTGCTATAGAACCTAGTAAAGTTTTGTATGATAAAATAATAGTTATAGTAGTTTAGTGCATACTGCTTTATTTTTTTTCGAATAGGCACAAATTTTGAAACAGCCGTATTTCACCATTATCAGACGCGTTGCCACAAACCACTTATGGAAGTACTTCCTTTATTCAAGAGCTTTCCAATAGTGGTAGTCCCATCTTCTAAATCATAATAGAAAAAGGTAATAATCAAGATACCTTTACATGCTTCATAACTTAAGTTTATTTCACCTGCAAGCTACATGTAAAGTATAAAGGAGTTGAGATTGAAGTGCGTTTGATAAGCATTCCAATGTTTGTAAAAAGAATGAAATGACCAGATATCTGCTGAGATATGCCTCAACAAAGAATCCCATTTTTGCGATTTTGAGGTTGCATCATTTGAATTGTGTAGGTTTCTGGTGATGCTATCCAATTTTATCTGGCAGGCAGTTGGATACTACCCGAAGATACCGTTCATAAAAATTTAGAGCTCTCATCTTTTTGAGAGAGACATAAAAGTTGCCACCCACCTACCATCTCACATTACTACCTACCACTCTGGCAAGCCGAGTTTGCCGACGCCGGAAGCCATAACTCCGCCTAAAATCGTCATCCGACCTATCACCAACCCTCATATTTTGCCTATTCGCCCACCTACGATACTGTGTATTTCTTTCCGGATTCATAGAGTCCTCGCAGCCGGTGGACCCAAGCCACCACACAGGTGCCACCACCATGGCCAATACTTACGGGCATTATCCCTCCCCTGATGGCTGTCTCTCAGTCCATCTGTAACGAAACCCCTCTAAACTGACCTCTAACCATCAACCCACAATTTCTTTCTATTCCAACGGTTGCAATCAATACTAGAATATATATAAGTGACACCAAAAGAAAGCTCAATGCCAACATATCATCCCCCATTAGAGTCTCTCAGACAACAATCAGCGCACACCATAGAAAGTCAACCTTCCTAGCTGCTTATTTTCTCTGATAAAAAGACTACCATCTATCCAACAACATGTTCATGGCCTATCCATTATCTACTCCCGTTGATTGATTGTCGTGTCGACGTGATGTCTGTGCGTCCTACCCATGCCATATCGTCCTTTCGACGCCACTCATCCTCGACATCTGTCCTTATTGCTGACAGCACTCATCCTCGACATCTGTCCTGCTTGTTTCCTCACCTTGCATCGCCAATACAGTAGCCCATAATCAATAGTAACAACAATTGCATCATTAAGCTAGGTTTACTTTACAACGTTACTATTGATTACCACTTCCACCACACACTCAATTCATCCACCAGAGCACTCTATAGTTCAACATGCCGTCGCCCAATGCCACTGTGAGCGCCAATGCCAACATGCGCCGAGGATCAGATCGTCATCGACGAGACCAGCGCAATCCCCACAACAGATCTCACCTCCTGCCAGGGTACCATGCCAGCGCTCATCGAGCTCC
>JALLAW010000111.1:0-18332 GCA_036939535.1 Cyclotella kingstonii | reverse complement strand
CTCTCTTGTGATACCGTTATGTCCTCCAATATTGTTACCCCTCATCCGTGTGGTGAGTCTCCGATACATCGACAACTTCCGCTCACCTTATCAGATCATTGGTCTGCCTCCATCCATTCCATGCCACAAGTTGCTTTACGTGAGGCGCCTACTCTCAAAGCTTCCTGCAAAGATCCGGTCTACAGTAACGGGTGGCAAACCCCACAGGAAATACATCCCTGCACTCGCATCTCCTCTCCCTCCTCAACACAAATTCTTTGAGATCCAGCACGAAATCAATGTTGTGCTTGGCCCTCTTTTTGACCCAATAAAGAAAGAGTGGCTACAGATCAAGTACTTCCATGTGGGTGCTCTCCTCTCCATAGGCGAAGCCGACAGTCAGTTCAACAAATACTCCAATAGGCTTCACTCAGAATATGGAGCAAACGTGTATCACTTGGAGCTGGATGTTAGACCTCTGTCTACTCTGGTCACGCTAGATGATTTCTATCTCGAGCATCTGTTAACCTTTGAAAATTGCGACAATGACAGAGTAGACTCCTTGATCTGGTTTGCTCAAGCGATTGTCTTTACTAATCACTGTTTGCATGCTGGAGGTAAGAGTGAGAGTAAGGGTAACTCTTATCGCTTGTTTGCATATGCGGTTCATTCCAAAAGCAACCTTCCCAACAATGAAATGTGACTGTTTCCACATGTTGATCAGAACACTAAGCGCCACCTTAGAGTTCCTCCCAAATGTCAAACATCTTGGGATGCCAACAAGCAACAACCAATTCCCACAGTCGATGTATCAAACCTGGAAGAGGACAGTTAATGAGAGGATGATGGAAAATGCGGTACATATGTGAACTGGGAATCTACTGGTTATATGTGAGGTAATAAAACAGGAACTGGAGATTGGATATCCTTCCAGGTGTATGAAATTAGGTGGACTTGTTTAGCTTATGCTATGTTGTTTATTTTATGTTAAGTGCTGACTACAGCTGCACTTCTTCCAGCATGTGGTGAAGAACACTTTGGTGTTGCTGCCCAGTGCGGCATTGCTGCCTTGCAGCAATTCAAAAGACTTATGTCTGCCACTTTGTTTAGATTTGTACTGGTAATTTAGTAAATTAATTAATTAATAAAAGCTCTGAAGAACTATTTCAATGACAACATTATTCTTCAATGGTCGGTTTTTGACACAGAAAATGTTGTCACATTCCTGTTGCCAATACCTCTTGGTAGTGCCTTATACATGCTGTTGTAAGGTGACAAAGTGCTTAGCATTTTTAACATTAAGAAGCATGATGGCCTTACAGTAATCCTGAAGGGTAATGACAACTAGATATTATTCTGAGGATTCCTCTTCATCTGGACAAATGTTCACATTGCACTTTGTTATGCCATTGAGCTAGAGCTCAATCAGCTTGGGCAGCTAGTCCCAAAAAATCTGTTCCCAGACCTTGCCCCAGTAAAAGATGGGTGTCTTGGTGTAGTAGCCAATTGTTTTTGAGCAGCACTTAGTCAAATATGATGGCAATAGTTGACTATAGTTAAAGTGGAGGACCAAGCATCCTGATGACCAACAACTAGTCTAATTTAGTGGATGACAAGTGTCAAACATAAAAAAATTAAAACTATAAAGGTATGTTCTGGCAATCATACATTAAGTAGATAAGCCACTATATCTAATGATTGGAAACCAGAAAGGCTTCTGGGGGGGGGGGTAGCACCTCATGTAGTTCCCCTGATGAGGAGTCAATGCTTGTCAACTAAGAAAAGATTGATGTCCCCTGATGTATATGATGACTATATTGACATCAGGTTGGCATTACACAACTAGCTACTAGTCACCAGGATACTTGGTTCTGCAGGGGTCATTGACTGATTGGGGGTATTGACAGGAAAAAGAAAGGTTCATAATCGACAGAGATTGTTTGATTCATACCACATGGAGTGCTACATTTGTGGACCAGATGACACCATGTGGGAACAATGGAAATGGAAACAAGATTTGGAGAGAGGTTCTGCAGACTATGCCATGGAATCAACCAATATAAGTGTTGCCTTATCAATCATGGGGGATGGGGAAGAGAAGTATCAACATGGTATACAACTCAAATTATCCAGTATCATAGCACTCTGCCTGAGGTTTGATTTAGAAATAGAAAATACGGAATTTTGTCTTTAGATTGTTTATGTCCATACTCATTGGCATTCATTCTGTGGGGTATATTTCCTTTAAAAAGCTTGATTGATGTGCATGCTTATTTGACATCATTCAAATGAACCAGTTGAATCAACTGAATTCACAGTCTCAAGAGTCAATTTGTCATCCACAATCATTATTCCTGGATTAACCTCATTGCTGCTATTCTCCATGGCGTTACCCATCAATACCCTATAAAGTATATCATTAAGCTGCAAATGATCCTCCCTTACCCCTAACATAACATCCTTCCATTCTTGAACAATTTCACTTCTCAAGGCAATAATCCTTTCTGCAAGTCCTAGTGGATCTGTTAGTCCCACAGTCTTCTTTTTCCCGTTCAACATCTCCATCCACACTGGAGGGGTTCGTAGCAATGCCTCCAAAAAGTCATCAGCTCTTCCAAACGATTGGTCTCCATCAAAATATTCAGAGACTCGTTCAGCATAAAATCTTTGAAGCCACAAAAAAGATATATCATTCTTTCCACCAGATGAAGATCGTTTCAGCTCCCGCAATAGACGGTGTGTGGCCACATGCGTGCAAAGGCTGTAGAGTAGATCGAAATTTCCACGTCTCAATGGAGAAGAGGAAACACTACTATCATGATATTCTGTAAAGTTGTTGAGAATATTTACAGAAATTCTTTCAAAGGCAGGATCCATCATTGTTGAAGCACTGTTTGCAGCAGTCCTGCCCCTCTCCTCTTTCTGCCGTTGAAAGTAGCTCTCCATAATCCTTTTATCAGCCATCAAGACAATATCCAAATCTCGATGGATCTCTTGAGCAAGCTGCTCTCGCACTGGTAAGAGTCTCTGAACAAAGGATGCCGGCCGTATATCTATGGAGAATTCTACCCATCGTTCTTGGAGGTGGGGATTGTTCTTAGACCATCCACCTTGACCCCGTCCTCGCCGTTTAGCAGAGACTATCATCACCTCTATTTGGATGAGAGTATAACACATTGCAATCAAGAGTGGAAAAATGGAGAAAAAGTTCGAAATCAGCACAAGTACATGTGTGTCATTAATCGAAACTGGGAATGTAAGCTCCGCACACATATTGGCACAGAGAAGACACGCACCATTTTTCTGCCTCATCATATCGAGTAGAACTGAGTCCCACGTAGGGTATCGCGTAACATTGAGTGCTCCTGTGCCGTGAAAGTTAGCTAGATTGGGGACACCCAAAAAGTCTTCTATCCACTAACAAATAGGATATGACTGATTAGTATCAGCCAGTACATACTTTTCCCAGGATTTTATGACTGCACTCACCTTTCCACTATGAGGATCTCTGAACTCAGCCAACAGAAAACAAAAACTTTGAATTGCCCTTTGAGTGAGGAACAGTTTAGGACAGAGTCTCGCTTCATTGAAAGCGACAATTTCTGAAGATGACCTTGCAGATTTTTTCGTCGATGGTAGTGGAGTCACAATATTCACCGTGTCAATTATTTTCATTGTACCTTCCATTGTTGACTCGACATTGAAGAAGGTTTCGTTGTTGCTAGTAGTTACATCATTGCTGTTGTTGTTTTTGCTGCTGGTGCCATTGAAAGAGGCAAAATAATCATCCACACTGGACAGGCCAAATAACGAAGATTCTGTTGCAGTTGTGGTCGTGGACGTTGTCACCCTTATTCCATACATTCGTAAGCCGCATCTAACCAGATCACTATTTATCCCTCTTTGGAGAACTATTGTTCTTTTGAATGTCCGAGTACGGAACACAGTGAAACCGCCGCATAATTGCTGTCGGGGTATCAGCAGTGGGAGTAGAACCGCTCGGGTCTGTTGTCTCTTCATTGAGTACGAATTGAAAGTGGAATGTAACTATAGTACTCTCTCTAGAGGAGCACCTCGATCTATCTTAGGTCAGTGATCGGTTCATGCCAATGTTGATTCTGATGTTACTTGGTAGGATAGTACTTATAGTACTAAACATCCAACCATCCATCTGAAGTTCTGCACCATATGTCCAGAAAATCTTGATCGAGTTCTTGTGGGGGAGGTACCATTTTTCTGATGGATTAACCCTAAGGAAAGAGCATAATTACATATCTCTCTATTTAAATTTTGTCACTTATTTTCATAATTAAGTAGTATTTCTATTCTTACAGGAGACTGTCATTCATGCGGTGTTACACCATAGTAAAAATACTCTGTCACATGTGATAACTGCAAAAGGATTTAAGTCATTTGAAGTCTTTTGTTTGACTTCACTTATTGCCCTTGATGTCTTGCCAACACTAGGCAGTGTCTTGTCAAGACTATGTTGGTGCCTATCATGACTGCATGAGTGTCTTGCCAAGACTGATGTATTTTGGCTAATTTGACATCTTAAACTTGGAATACTTGTCTCTTGTCATACTCAAGCATTGACAATATGTTGGCATAGTCAGGGGTAGCAATGGTAGTCAAATCTTGGACTTCATTGTAATCAATTTGTTATGGACCAAGCTTACAGTTTGGAGGGTAAAGAACAGAACACTAGAACTGAAGTTGACCATGAAGCCAGGGACAGTAGGTAGTCTTTAGCTGAAAGAACAAACAAATATTACAGTGCTTTTTGTGCCTCCTGATTTTGAGGGAAAGAAAATAAACTTTTTGTGATGGAAGATCAAGTCAATAAAACATCTAACAATAACAGGATGTCTACTATTCTAGTTGAGAGTGATCTGGCAGAAAAGAAAGTGATGCAGATTCTCAAGAAGAATGCAACAGTGATCCGGTTTACACTCAAGGAAGAGTCTGACATTAACTTTGTCACTTTTGAGAAGCAGTAAAAGAAGAATTGACCCTTGAGAAAGGCCTGGAATGTATGGGAAAATTTGAGGAGGAGTACCAACCTAATGATCTCACTAGCTCAGTTAAGATGGAATGTGAACTAATGAAGATCAAGGTTGCAAAGAGTAGCAACGATAAGAAGTTGATGAGATAGATGGTAGACTAGAGGCAATATAAAACAAGGCCATACATGAAGATGAGAAGACAGCAATTGTAATGACTGTCAGTAGAGGTAAAGTGTATGTTTCAAGCATGAATGTTATAGAAGTCACGACAATGAGCAATGCAAAGATGGGTGCAACATCCACTGAATATGCAAAACAGTTAAAAGCAGTGGTGAAATGACAATAATAATCATAATGAAGAATATGAAGATGAAAAGAATTAAGGCAGGGCAGCGCCTAATGTTTCCACCACTTGATTCAAGCAGACTTGCCATAAATGCAAGAAATAAGCTCAAAGTGAGAGACTGGTCCAGAAGGAAGGGGGGGGGGAGTGAAAAAGCTTCTTTAATAGTAAGTCTAAGTAGTACAAAGAATAAGTTTTTGGCAACTACAACGTCTGTGACAAGATGGGACAGAGGCTGATTGTTGAAAAAGTTCATGAAAAGTGTCAGGATGAAACCAAGATAGAGACTGCTGCTGCACCAGTGGACTCAAATCTTCTTGTATGTTTTCTAGATGGGATTCAAAATGTGCGCGGCCAAATATTGATGATGATATTATTTGAGGGGAGGAGGATGCAGAGCATTATCTTGTTTCTTGAATACAAGCAAAAATGTGCTCCCCTTGGGTGAAAATGTATGGTGTAGTAGATATTTGTGAATCATTTGATTAAGAGAGCAGCGATGATGAAGTTGATTATAAATTGACCAATGATAAGAAAGTGGTTAGAAATATTGTTGAGGCCACGGATGAAAAAGGAACTTGAATGAAGACAATCAAAGACAAACCTAGCAGCCACAGAGTAATATTTTACTAACAATGAGGCTTTGCTGAGATCACCAGACATTTGGGTTGGAGATTCAGGCGCATCCATGCACATGAGTTATCTAAGCCATTGATGAACATGCCCATGAAGTGTCTGGAGATTCACTACAGCTTTCTGAATTGATAGAAATATCCTGCCACAAGTGGGACAAGCAAGGCAGTAAGGAGTATCGATGGACTCTGAAGGAGGTAAATTACTTGAAGGATTCTAAGACTTCAACATCTTCAGTACAGCATCATTATTAAGTCAACGCTGGATGTTGTCTAGCAGTGCAGTGAGGATGGTACTTACAAAAGAAGATTTAATCATTTCTTTGATTTAGTGGTCAGATTATGCTGAGGACTAGTTTTCTTTGCCTGTATCAATCAAGAGGGTGCAGGTGGTTAAGTGTCTGGGAGTACTTTGAACAAGTCAATCATGGGAATTAAGAAGCATATATGATTCTTGGACTTAGCAATGAGCTGAACACAAGGAAGACTGCCAGACATCTTGGGTGGGAGGTGATGGCAACCTCATCAAACCATGTGAAAATTGTGCATTGGGTAGAACACAGAAAAAATCAGTAGAGCAAAAGGCAACAAAATTCAGTGGCAGACGCTTTCATGACGTTTCTATCCTCAAACCACCAGCGAGAGTTGAAGATCAATGAAACAATTAGCACACGATAACTGATTAATACAATTAAATGAAAGTCTCTGGGTTTTATCAGCCAAGAAAAAGTTCATTGAGCCATTGTATCAGCAAACGGATGCAATGTCAGTTTGTGGGACACCAGAGTCAATTATTGACAAGACAATGCGGGAGACAATCAAGGCATTGCATGCAAGAGTAATAAATTGTGCTATGAAGATGGACATTAAGTTTGAGTACATGGTTACGGATTCATTAGGGGAGAGGGTTTATACAAGCATTGAATGAAAAAACATGTGCAATGATGAATGTGACCAATATTCTTCTAGTGGACTGCTGGCAGCTATATTCTAAGACAGCCAACACAGTGATACAACTTGATTAGTTAAAAGTAGTAATAAAAAATGGGGTGTAATCTGGCTACCCAATGCCCAAATTCGCTAAGCATCTAAGCACTTGAGTTAAGGCAGGAACTATGAAACTCCCAAAGTATGGGAAAATCAAGGATCATGGAGCCACTGTTAGCTTTATTGGATATCGAGGGAATTGTTAAAGGATGTGGAGTCCAAGAACAGGAATGGTATCCATGACAAGGTATGTACTTTTCTTTTTGAGATTGTGTTTGAACTGGAAAACTCGCAGCAATAATGATGTAATCTATTTATGTGTTATAAATAGAGATGGGAGGGTAATGGATCTTGGTAAAGAAGATTTAGCCATCATTGCCATACAAATTACGTTGTCCACATCTATCAATCGGGAGGGTAAACTATTGATGCCAGTGGCACTATTTTGAAGGTGTCTGTGATAGTATCCTCCTCAGACTCTTTTGATAAATGTGCCATAGATGAAAATGATGAATTGCATGAGGTATACCTTATTACCAAAAGTTGGAGAATTTTATCTGCCATCTCGATTTAGAAAGGAAACTGGATGTGCAGCTATGCAAAACAACTAGTCATGTCTTGAGGACTTTTATGTAGATGAGGTCATATTGAATGCTGAGGTAACCAATGCTGCCATTGAAATTGCCAATGTGAGAGCAGGGCTAGGAGGTAGCTTCACTAACAGCAAGGAACTACGTGTGATTAAGTTTGAAGAGATAATCAATGGTCCTTGTTGAGAAGTTTGGATAAAAAAGGTAGATACTGAGCATGAGTCAGTGGTACATCCTAAGGTGTTTAAGGCAGTGGGTACTAAAGTCCTTGATAGTCCCTGAAAATTGAACCATAAACCTCTGGGAAATCAGAAGCAGATTGAATGCACGAGGATTCAAACAGGTTTAATGATAGCACTATGATGTAGTAGTATTCATGCGCCAGGTACCAACTCTGTTATAATCGAATCATATTAGTAGATTCTGTATTGCAATACTTGTGGATGTGAATGACGCTTCATGTATGGAGAGATCACCAATGGCAACACAAATGTGCATGAAGGTGCCACAGAGATGGGAGAAGATCTATCATCACAATGTGGTTCGACTACTGTTGTGATTTATCTATGATCTTAAACAGGCAGCAATGGCATTCTGAAGCTGCTTTTGATTTGATTGTGTAGCATGGGTTTTGAACGTAGCATGGCAGATCCATGTCTGTATTACAAAAGGACAAAGGCCTTGTGATAATTGTCTACTCGACTAATGATAATATGATAACTGGATCACCTAAGGCAGTAGTAGAGACCAAGAAGAAAATCAGCATCAGATTAGAGTGTGATGACTATGGAAAACTTGATGAGTATGTAGGGTGCAAGATTGTGAGAAATGGGATAGAGCTTATTTTTAGACAGGCAGTGTTACTGCTGCTTTTCAAGGACGAGATTGAGCTCCCCAATCGTGAGTTTACAACACCTGTAGTGCCAAGATTATGTTTGTCAGTGTGTCGTATAGGTGCATTATTGAAGAGCACCATGCAAACAAAATATCGTACAAGGGTGGGGAAATTTATGCATTTGATGCAAAATTCATGTAGAGACTTACAATACAGGACGTGATCTAGCAAGGCACACGACCGTAGGAGGAGAACAACATTGTAAAGCATTCCTTCGAGTGATAAAGTAATGTGTGAGCACAGTAGAGAGTGGATTCGTTCTGAAATCAGACAAGCAGCAGGATGGAGAGGCTAACATCAAGAAGTTCACAGTTAATAGTAGATCTAATTCAGACTATGCAAAGGATATATTTAGGCGCAGTGTGTCAGGGCATTGTATACTGCTGAATATTGCTCCTATTATATTTAAAAATGAAACACAACGAGTGCTGGCATCATCTGTTTGTGGGGCAGATTTGTAATTGCTCATGCGCCCAGGATATGAAATTTGCAAACATGCGATTAAATCAATAGGGATGAAGGAAACATAGCCACAGATATTGGAGTTAGATAGCAAATGTACATTCGATCTAGCCGATAATCAGATTATAGGAGGATGAACCAGGCATATGTGAATGAAACAAGGTTTCTTGCGTGAAGTAAAAGAGGATGGAATACTGGAAGTCAAGTAGATGACCGGCAGGGGAAATTAAGCCGATTTGTTCTCAGTAAATTTCCGTTGGGCATCATTCAAAAAGTTTGCTTAGATATTTGTTGAGAAGGATAAGTATATGGACATGTATACCAGAGTAGGATGAGTGTTAGGCCATATTGAATACTCTATCGCTTTTGTGACAGCTGCAAGAGATTTTAAGTCATTTGAAATCATTTGTTTCTACTTCACTTATCGCCCTTGCTGCCTTATCAAGACAATGTTGGTTATTCATCAAGACTATACAAATGTCTTGCCAAGCGGCTAATTAGATAAGTTAAACTTAGAATTTAAGAAAAGTACCTCCATCGACAGATCATCAACTGTATTTCAACATCACAAGGACTACTAGTCTATCATCACTCGGATACTCTTTTATCATTTTAACAGAATTCTAGATATATTATGAGATCTTTTCACCCATAAATAGTTTGTGTATGCTAGCATTGTCAATGCTACTACCATCACCAATCAGACATAAAGGAAGGCATAATAGTGAAGCGATGTGACGCCTACATAAAGCATACTTCAACCTATCACAATACTGAATAGAGCATCATTACCATCAACATCATCATCTTGATGACTGCCAATATTTCCCTATATTTAAATTGAGACTGTTTTTCACGAAATCGGGATCAATTCAAACACAAAAGATCATACAGCATAAATTGGGATGCTTTTTCAGTGATATTGGTCGATCTTAAGATTCCAGGAATTAAGAAATTTTTGAAAACAATAACAACAATGGTCAAAGTGATGATGGAGCCCATTTTAAATACTATACAATGCAAAAATTACAGTCAATGTGAAAATGTTCATTCAAAAATTATTGTGTCATCATTATGTGCATTACCCAAATAATATCTGATATCTTTCAAGGAGAACTTAATGTGTCTCACTAACCTAAATCAAAACCATGTGAACAAACTTCATTTTGTTATTCGCTGTCGCAACAAAGAATATAGACCAAACCATATTAATTGAATCATGCAATTCCCCCTTTCCTCCAAGAATCTTACCACATACATTCAAATAAATGACTCGTCAAACTACCACATTACACTATCCAAACAGAGTGGCAGACAGAGTCTTTTGAGATGTCGCAAGCACAGCATCCTGTCACATGCATTGAAATTCACCCATAACCCACTGTTACTTCATGCTGAATTGGTTCTAGTGTGTTGTCAGATGATCTAACTCGATCTCATCCATCAATCATCAGTTCTTCCAAAAAATTATGGATATTGATCTCAAATGACTTACTGACTTCAATATCATGTTGATTGAAACACATGCCCAATCTGCGAAAATATGAATAACCTCCAAACCAGACTTTGAATCAACATTATAATTGCTTCCATCATGTAAAAAATAAACATGTACTACACCATGCACTACTTTCTCCATAAATGTGCCAAAATACATCTAATCAACTTCCTCATTACAACCTTCTCCATCCAGAGATGTCATAAAAATGTGTCAGGCATAATAGCAACTCTTACTACTGAATTGTGTTTGCCACTGTGATCTAGTAAGATTCCTTCTCAGATGTTCTTGCATTTCCTAATCATGTTCCTTTGATCTCCAATGAATGATTGGAGTGCATGGAGCAAATACTGCAGTCTGATCCATATCAAGGTTGAACTGTGGATCATGCTTTTGTCCATGATGGAAGGGACAAATGATTGAAATAAAATCAAGAGTTTCTGCGATGGCTACATGTTGAGATTTTTATGTAGACCCCCATTATATATTGAGGGCTGAAACCAGATGTATAGTACAGAAACATAGGAATGATAAAGATTCCCACTCTAATTAAATGTGTCATTGTATTCCCACAAAAAGTACAATTATAGAAATAAAATAACTCCATTTTTTTCTCTTGTGAAGATTGAACTTTGTAATTCCAATAAACCTTTGTAAATCACTTTCATATGATGTTTAGATGTCCTACATTTGATGGAGTTCAATTGGTTTCTGACAGCAAAATCTGCTAGTGGCTCTAATTTCAATATAGCCTTTGCATCCATTATTATGCAGTTATGTAGAAATTAAGAAAATCCATTAGCTTCAAAATATGATTCCTAAAGTGGGCACTATAGACTGATGGGGACTGTTGATGGACAAATACAGTGGTCAATACTTTGTTCAGCATTGGCTGTCGCATCAATTAAAGTTGAAGCTTGCCCAACACAAACTAGTTTTGTTTTTCTGAATGTTTCTTCCTGAGTAAAATTTTAAGATATGATTTCAGCATGTGATGCCTTTTCTATGACACGCAATGCTCTATATGAGGAATGATTTTTACTCTTACATTACCAGTCTTATACTAGAAGTACTATTTGTTTATGTTGTGGAGTTTTTCAAATTTTATTTCATTTTATACAGTACTATACAATAATTTGCAGTGTATATGTTAGTACCAATTTTTAAATGGGGACTATTTATAATTAGTAAGCACCTGTTTACGAGAAATTAGCTTTTATAAATTGTCAACCGACAATATATAAATGGCCAATTTGGGTTATGAGCTTTTAGTCTTTCTCTTGTGAGTCGCTCATTGCCATCATTACATTCCTTTGAAGAGACTCCAACAAATATGGATTTGATTCATGCCAAGTTTGACCTCAATCGAGATTTCCATTGACATGGCACAGTGACGGCTGGAGGGGGGTTGCATCAGCTTGGTGCAGTGGCAGCTGGTGTGGGGATCGATTTTCTTGGTGCAGTTGCGGCTGGTCCAGGGTTCCATTGGCTGGTGCAGGGTTCCATCGGCTTGGCACAGTGCCATCCAGTGCGGGGTTTAGTTGGCTTGGCACAGTGGCAGCTGGTGCAGGGTTCCATTGACATGGTGGTGTGGCAACCAGCACTGGGTTCCATCAGCTATAGAGTAGCAATTTATTAATGGTCAATTGTATCAAGTAGCAACTTATAAATGGTTAATTGTATCAAATAGAAATTTATAAATGGTGAAATGAATTTGCAAATTGCTAAATTTTAGCAATTGCATTATGTATACAACCTGGCTTCTGTAAACTGTTACTGTGGACATGCTCCCCCCATTTATGGAAATCTTGAAAAATATGTTGCTCTGCATAAATGGGGATTTTTTTAGCAATTTATAAATCATCACTAGCAATTTATAAATAGATTTCTTCCTCAAACGTGGACTTACCTATATGACTCTAAAGGTACTATTGTAGTGTACTTTTATTTTCAGATTGACTGAGAATCGAAATAATCAATTTTGTTCTTGGGAAAGGGGAATATGAGGCATGTGTCATCTCCTGCTTCTTGTCTTGATGTAGGAACGAGTAGTCTTTGGAGAAGAGAAATCGTCTAGACAATTCTCGCAATCGCCAACAACGATGATAGTACCTACACAGGCTTGTGAAAACGGAATCAAATGTGTGTAGGATCCTATGATCCTCCTTTGGAAAGATTCTCGAATAGTAGGAGTACGATACCATAGCATATTACATGTCCAATCCTTCCACACTAGAGCACTTCGTAAAAGTACTCTATACAATTGATAACTGCCATACATAGTGTCTCTTGTTGACCATGACGACCGAGTACGAAAAAGAGTCCGACTACGGCTTCATCTTCAAAGTGTCTGGCCCCCTAGTGGTGGCTGACGGCATGTCTGGGTCCGCCATGTACGAGCTGGTGCGCGTGGGCCACTCGAAGCTTGTCGGTGAGATCATCAAGCTCGAGGGCGACACGGCGTCGATCCAAGTGTACGAGGACACGTCCGGTCTGACCGTGGGCGATCCGGTGCTACGCAAGAAGCAGCCACTAAGTGTAGAGCTCGGGCCAGGTATCATGGGTACCATTTTCGACGGAATTCAGCGGCCACTAGAGCACATCTTTCGTGAGTCCGGCGACGTTTACGTTCCCAAGGGCGTCGACATTCCCTGCTTGTCTCGAGACGTTCGCTGGACCTTTCGGCCCACTGGCATCAAGGAGGGGCAGCCCGTCGCAGGTGGTGACATTATTGGCGTCGTCTATGAAAATGAGATCATCAGCTCCCACAAGATCCTCGTGCCTCCCAACGTGTATGGCACCGTCACCAAGATTTACACCACTGGCACAGATGCTAAGGAGACATTTCTTGTAGACGACGTCGTCATGGAGGTATACAATGAGACACAGGACAAGACTCACCGCCTTACACTCAGCCATTTCTGGCCTGTCCGCCGTCCGAGACCCATTACGGAGAAGCTGCCAGGAAACGTGCCCCTCATTACTGGCCTGCGTGTCATTGATGGCCTATTTCCCTCTGTGCTGGGAGGAACCTGTGCTGTTCCCGGAGCATTTGGCTGTGGAAAAACCGTCATCTCACAGTCGCTCTCTAAATTTTCCAATAGTGATGTAATTGTCTATGTGGGTTGTGGAGAACGTGGAAATGAGATGGCGGAAGTGCTCTGTGACTTCCCTGAGCTCACAATGACCATCAAAGACAAGGACACCGGTAAAGAAAAAGAAGTGGGGATCATGAAGCGTACGACACTCGTGGCCAACACCTCCAATATGCCCGTGGCTGCTCGTGAGGCATCCATCTACACCGGAATCACTCTAGCGGAATACTTTCGTGATCAAGGCATGAATGTGTCCATGATGGGAGATAGCACCTCTCGTTGGGCCGAAGCTCTTCGTGAAATCTCCGGACGATTAGGAGAGATGCCTGCTGACTCTGGTTATCCTGCCTATCTTGGGGCCCGTCTTGCAGCCTTTTACGAACGTGCCGGTCGAGTCTCCTGCTTGGGATCCCCCGAGCGTGAGGGAACCGTGACAGTCGTAGGGGCCGTGTCTCCCCCCGGTGGTGACTTTTCGGATCCTGTCACGGCGGCCACTCTCTCTATTGTTCAAGTCTTTTGGGGATTAGACAAGAAACTTGCACAGAGGAAGCACTTTCCATCTCTCAACTGGCTCATTTCGTACACCAAGTACATGCAGGTTCTGGAACCTTATTTCAACAAAATGGACCCTCGATACTCTTATCTTCGTAATCAGGCCCGAAACATTCTCCAGCAAGAAGATAACCTCTCAGAAATTGTTCAGCTCGTGGGCAAAGAGAGTCTATCAGAAGATCAAAAGGTAGTGATGGAGGTGGCCAAACTTATTCGTGAAGACTTCCTTGCCCAAAATGCCTTCACGGAGCATGACTTCACATGTCCCCTTCCCAAGACAGTGGGAATGCTCAGTGTCATTATCACCTTTTACGATCTCTGTCAAAAAGCTATTGCAGACTCTCCTTCTGATGCCAAACTCACCTATGCTCACATTAAGACAAGCTTGGCACCAATCATTCAGAAGGTTATTGATAGTAAGTATGTTGATCCAAAGAGTGCCACTGCTGACATTGCCCGTGAGTACAGTATTATCATAGAGGAGATGAAGAGGGAGTTCCAGAGTCTTCAGGATGGTATGTAGCTTCTTGAAGGTTAAGGTTCTGAGTAGAAAACTCTGATGTTTGAGGTGCCTGTTGAGTTTGTCTCTGAGGAATATGCAATAAATCTAAGATTTTATGGAATGACCAGTAGTATGACTAATCAGTTCCATGCGTTTGTAGAAATCATTGTGTACAGTGTACACTCTAAGAAGATCTCAATCTCTTTGGTCTGTTTTGCTCAAAGCCTCTGAATCCTCAAATAGAATAGTAGCATGGTACTATGTGGATGTATGTCATATTGTTACTATTTATCAACCTTAACTTCATACGTCACACATTGTATTTACCCATCATGACAAACAAAGAAGAATGTGCAATGGACAAAGATAGATCAATGCTTCAAAGCAAAGAATGCAGATTTGATGACATTGATCATCAGCTACTGGTCTCCCAGCATCAAAGAGAACGTCAACTAAATGTGAAAGAAACATCAAAAATATTACATCAGAAAAAGATCTCTTCATTCAGTTTTATGCTGATCTTGAGAAGATCAGTAAACAACAGTTCTGCTACAGTAAGGGGCTTGGTAACAGCACTTGCCTTTGTTTAATGCAACTTAAGGATGACAGTGGCTAGATTTAAGGTAAGACTATAAAAAAAGTCAAAGTAATATTAGTACTCAAGAGCATACGCGATTGAAAAGAGATGAAAACAATCTGGTTTAATTTACCCTTCGATGGAACTGATGCAGTAGCACATGGAATTGATATCAAGGAAATAGAAAATGCCAAAAAATGACAACAGGCTCTATGTAGGATAAAGGGAATTTGGAAAGGAGGATGAGTACAATTTAGGCAGCATCACTCTCGACAAACATAATGTCACTACATGGTCTAAGTGGGAAACTCAGCAACAGCGAAATAGACAACAAGTTTTGCAGTGATTGCTCATTTTGATGGGTTGTGTAAACTTGGAGAGCCACAAGCAACAAGAGTTATTTCTACTATCACTGAAGGTGTTAATGGTAAATCAAACAGTGATGTTAATGATGAGAATATCTATCTCCCAGCATCTAATGGATATTGTACATGTTATTACATGTACACAGAGAAAGAAAGCATCAAATGGAATGGTATGGATGAGGATGAACAACCAAAATACCTCTGTAGTAACCAGAAATGTGTAAATAATGTATTAAATGACAGTAGGAACAATATTATTCATTCTAATAAAATATACACTTATGTAGTGGATTATGGCCAAAGCATGGAGCTGCCTATTTCAACAATGAGCAACCTGGGTGTATGTGTTATTTTCACCACTCAGTGTTTACAACTGCAGCATCATTGATCATTCACACAAAGAAGAAGATGGATCAATCCATGAGCATCTTTATGCTCATGTACATCATGAAGGAGTTGCAAAAAGGAGCAAAAATTGTTACATCTTTGATTGTGTTTTTACAACATTTCAATGTAATGAGGAAAAATGATACAGGTGATAAACTAAATATAATATTTGACAATTTTTCTGGTTTAAATAAAAACAATACAATACTAAAATTGATGGTGTAGCTATGTGAAATGAATTATTTTAAGAGAGTAAATTTCATACTTCTGATTATTGGTCACACAAAAAATTGAGCCAATCACCTTTTTTAACACATTGTAGATTGTTTACCGCAAAGATTACATACTCACTATAGAAGTATTGATCAAAAAAATGACCTCTTCTCCATCAGTTACAGTTAATCCATTACTTGAAGATGATTTTTTTGACTACAACAACTATTACATAGCATATTACAATGATGTCAAGAGATGAATGGAGAAAAATCATATTTTAAACTGTCAAAATAATAATGTTGAAGGAAATAGGTTAGTTACTTATACCCATGAAAGCAATATGCATTAACACAAAGAGAAACAGTAAACTATAATCAAATCAAATTTCCATGGCAGTGACAAGTATTAAAGTACAATAGAAACATTGTCTAATCGCATAAAGGACATGAAAGACTCAATTCTTCACTTACTTAAATCTATCAAATCAGTTGGGATTAACCCATACAAACAATATTAAATGCATAAGCATTACTTCTCGCTTATTCCTCATGAATTTCAAAACAATGTCCTCTATTCAGGGCCAACCAGCAGTGTCCTGGATGCAGTACAAATGTAAAAGAGAGAAAGAAAAGGATTTAAAAACCAATTGAGTTCAAAGAAAAATGTTGTGCTGAGAAATAAAAAAATGAAGGAGATGATAATGAATTTTTTGAATAAAATAATGAAAGTTTCAGAACATTAACTTGCTGATTGCCATAGGTGATATTTCCTGCATGGCCTCCAACATTGCGCCCACCCGCTTGAGCCTACTGAAGCCATGGCATACAGTAGATTATGTCATAAATATCTATTGTGAGATTGACGGACAGAAAGCTGTGACTCCGAATAAATGGAGGAGATAAAAGTGGGGGTACTCTGTGAGTTGAACGAGTTGCGCGATGAGCAGCTGAAGCTAGAGAGCTATCCCAAGAAACATCATCCAAGCCAACCAGTCAACTGCTGTTTTTATGAACAAACCCACAACATGCTTGAAAACGACCTCTCTCTTTTTGCCTCTCCACCCAATCTGCAGAAGGATGTTTAGGGCACATGGTGTGATACTGAGTCAGTGGAGCAATTGAACCAACGTTGCCTGTTGATCTGTGCAAGAGTCCATCTTGTTGATGAATGTTAAGCAAAAACTGTTGGGTGGTGTGATCATTTCTCATAAAATGTGAAGCCTCATGAGTGCATCGAATTCCTTCCACTGATTTTCCTACTGACATAGATGATTTAGAACTTGATTTAATTACACTGTTGAAATTTAAAAAAGCATAACGAGTAGATCGCCACCACGTCATCCAGCAGCACCCTTGGGTGATGTCTCTGATGATATCAATGAGACTGAAAAGATTGGCAAGTAGGCTAGACTTCAGTAAATGAGATTGAGCATGCCATTTTTGAATTGTATTTCTGTTGTAATTCAGTCAATTTATCAACTAGAAACATAACTAAATATTTATTAGATAGCTATTCACTCTAGATTAAGATATTGGTATATATTGGTTTGGTGGCAGTTCAATGAAAATTCGAAAATTCTGAGAAGATAAAATTAGATGCATTTAATGTGGACCAGAGGGAGTACTATATCTTTCAATGTATCTACGTTGACTAAGAGCGAAAGAAAGAAACAAACTCTTTTTTTACTTCTATGAGTTTTTCACAAATAAAATCATCCTATCTATCTACTACTCCTGATTTTTATATGAGGGCAAAATTTTTAACCAGTCGAATGTCATCGATTTCTGGCCGTTAGCGACCCAGCGCATATTGAAGTACTTACTTTTTCAACAGGCTATCCAATGAAAGTACTCCGGGGCTGTAGTTCCTGTTAGAAAAAAGTTAATAAGAAAGATACCATTGCGTTTTTAAGCCTAGATTTAGAATTACCCACAACCTATGGCGAAATTTCGAAGTAATTATTTTTTTTTCAAATAGGATTCACGTGCGTTAGATGAACTATCCAACGCAAGTGAAAGGAATTAAATCCAACAGATATCTGCTGAAATATGCTCTGTTGAAGAAAATCCATTTTTCGCCATTTTGTGGCGGTATCATTTGAAATACACAAAATTCTGGTGAAGGTGTCCAAATTCACTGGATGCCCGTTGGATAGTACCCTAAGATATGATTCAAAAAATAAATGTTCTCCTTTTGAGAGAGAGCGACTCATGACATTCCACTCACCAACCACCTCACAACACCAC